>JAVSCE010011695.1:0-212500 GCA_032199065.1 Smutsia gigantea | reverse complement strand
AGTCTGAGGAGCCCGATTTTCAAATAGTCAAAAAGGCCTGCAGGACTTCTGAAGGGTGCCAAGTGTTCCATCTATCACTAGCTTAAGATTAAGGTTAATAGTGCTAGTATTTTATTCTTGTTTTTTAATATATCTTATATGCTGTCTTTCAGTTACTTATAACCAAACGTTTTAAATTGAGGCATTTCTGTTAAAGCACACTTGCCTTCATTTTAATGATTCCTGGGCAATAATACCATCTAGCTTCAAAAAAAAAAAAACAAAAGAAAAAAGAGAGGTCATTGACTATTTAATGGAACTGAAAAAACGCTACAGAAAAACAAAAAGATTCCAACCAAACAAATTTCACCCAAGCATTTGCAATGAGAAGATGAATAAAAGACGTGAGCTGGCTCTTACAGCAGCATCTCTCAAAAGTCCATGATGGCATGCTTGTCAATCCAAGTTTGGAACATCATAATCGAGTACATGATTTTCCATAGGACGAAGAGGGACTCTAATTTTGTACCAGCTCTTCTCCATGGTTTCTGGAGGAAACTATCCAAAAGGAAAATATGGGTTGGCTGTTTATGGCCTTTTCTATGTGTTAATAGATTACATTTAAAATAATAAATAAAAGGAGGTAAATAAGTCATCATTTAATTCTAAATGTGAAAGACCTCAAAATCATCACTAGCTCTGTTACCGCTTTAGTCACCAGTTTAGTGTGCCCTTGCGTTTACTCAGCTATATAATAGTGATCATGGGGTCACAGCATGTCAGAATTACAATGGCCTTTGGAAGTCCTCTGCTCCAACTTCCCAAGCCTTGAATACGTTGATGACTGGTAACTGCCCATTAACATGACTGCCTATACCCTCCCAAGTAATAATGCCAAGTTTGTGTGTAATTAAGTTAAAGATGATGCTCTTTTGCAATTGTCTCCTTCTCAAATGAAATATTTCAGTCTTGTCAGGTTGCACCCAAGATCTTAATAAAAATAAAATCATCTTAATACATGACTCTGGACATGTTCAGCAACAGAACTCTTCACAATCAATTTCTTGGAGACATTGACTAAATACATAGAATATTCCTGTGTTCACTACTACCTCAGAGGGTCCATAATGAATAAGGAAAATAATTACAGCCTCAAAAGTGTAGTGTCATGAAGAACCACTGAGAATTTTCAAAATTATTTGGGTGGAAGAATAATATGCTAGAGAATAAAGGATGACACAGAATTATTATCATAAAGACTAAATGAACATCCTTACGTGATTATAGGCATCTTTTGAATGAACAAAAACATTTGAGTTCATATCTGAAAATATAAGGTAGGAAAAAACCTGAAATTAAGGTCCTATTTTTCCCCTAGAATTATATTATGTCATTTTCATTTCAGAGGCCTTTCCTTAAAGTTAGAATGCATGAATATTTATCCATCATGTCAGGTTAATTGGTAAACTCTATGAGGCCAGAAGCTATATTCTCTAGGCTTAGCCCATTTACAGTGATTGGTCAAATGAATCAGAGAGTACTTAAAATATATGAATTAAATTGAGCTGCAGTAACTCTAATTACCAATACTGAAAATACCATTTCTATAATCTAAAATCATTGCAGATTCCTCCATATGCCTTATACCATGGAGAAAGGAAGGAACTCTAGTAATTAGATAATGCATATCTAAAGATCTATGATGAGTGAAGAGAAGCAACTGGAGGCATAAGCAAGATTATTGAAATCTGAAAAGACCAAAATATATTATTCTAGGGCCTGAAAATATTCTGACACTGAAAATGTAATATAATTTTTTTTCAAGGAAAATAAATAAATTAGGTGTTCAGTTGAAGAAGGTGTGAAATCTCTAACTGCTGACTGTGCTTTATAAACATTTACATTATGCTGGAGCTATTCATGTTTATGGACTTCCTGAACACTATATAATTTTACCCATTGTTGTATAAGTTGCCTTCCTTGTACAAGTGGTGTAAGGCATGTGTTCTTGACAATCTAGACAATTCCTTCTTGACAGTGCTTAGATGCTGAGCTTACATGACAGCCCCAGATGGTTTTTAGATGAAGGAAGAAAAAGTGATATAATTGATGTGGTGCTAGTTGAGATGCCCTAAACGTTCAGTTTCAGCTTTTACCTAATCCATCGATTCCACCTTTTTATTTCAACTTTTTTTTTTAAAGCAACCTCACCAGGGATTGGGGTTATTTGTCTAGTATTCTAAAAATGTCACAGAAAGTTTTCCTAGGGAAATGGTTCCTTTAGAATTTTTGTCTACTGTTAACTTGCTAAGGCTGCTTGACATGCATGTTTAGAGTTAGTCTCTATGGGCTGAACTGAGACAGTCAACGGGACCCTAGGTAACCTCCCTAAGTCACCTTCCCTGAATTGCTTTGGATGCACACCTTAGATTGTTTCTAGAAACACACAGAATCATTTCCAAAGAGAATTTTTTAATTGGAATTCAAGAGTTCATATATTCAGTTCATACAGTTCATAAGGATAAACAGAGGAACTCAGGGATATGAGACTTGTTATGTTTGAGTTTAGTTCAATTTCATTTGAACATCAAATGATTTGATTTTGTTGGACTTGGCTCAGTGTGGCTGGGTTTTGTTAGTATAACCAGTTTGGGGGGAGGCAGGGGAAGGGCGCTGAGAAGAGGGTCTTGTTCTGAGTAGAATAATGTCAGTGTTTTGAGGATCTACTGTACCCATGGATAATAAAAAATGTCAGGTACACATGCTTCTTTAAGACTCATCAAATTCAAAAAAAGGAAACAATTAAAAAGGGTGATAGATATTCAGGCATACCTCATTTTATTGTGCTTCACACACAGTGCTTTTTCTTTTATTTACAAATTGAAGGTTTGTGGCAACTCTGCCTTGAATAAGACTATTGGCACCATTTTCCAATAGCATTTGTTCACTTCATGTCTGTGTCTCATTTTGATGATTTTTGCAATATTTCACATTTTTTCATTATTGTTTGTATTTCTTATAGTGACTTGTGATCTGTGATCTTGGATGTTACTATTATAATTGTTTTGGGGTGCCATGAACCACACCTACTAAGACCAAGAACTTAATTGATAAATACTGTGTGTGTTCTGACTGCTCCACTGAATATCTGTTGCCCCATCCTTCTCCCTCTTCTTGGGCCTCCCTATTCCCTGATACACAACAATACTGAAATTAAGCCAGTCAGTGACCCTATAATGGGTTCAAAGTGTTCTAAGTAAAAGAACAGCCACATGTCTCTCATCAAAAGCTAGAAATGATTACGCTTAAAGGAAGGTATATCAAAGACCACAATAGGACAAAAGCTAGGCCTCTTACACCAAAACGTTAGCCAAGTTGTAATACAAAGGAGAAGATCTTGAAGGAAATTGAAAGTGTTGCTCCAGTGAATACATGAATGATAAGAAAGAAAAACAGCTTATTGATGATATGGAGAAAGGGTTAGTGGTTTGAATAGAAGATCAAACCAACCATAATATTCCCCTTAAGCCAAACCTCATCTAATGTGAGGCCCTGATTCTCTTTCATTCTTTGAAGGCTGAGAGAGGTGAGGAGGCTGCAGAAGGAAAGTTGGAAGCTAACTAGAGAGGAGAAGTCAGTGCCTGGCTTCAAAGCTTAAAAAAAAACTTGTTAGTGGCTGACTCCGTTGTTAGTGGCTAATGCAGCTGATGGCTTTAAGTTGAAGCCAGTGTTCATCTACCATTCAGAAAATCCTAGGTCCCTTAAGAATTTTGCTAAATTTTCTCTGCTTGTGCTTTATAAGTGGAACAACAGAGCTTGAATGACAGCAAATCTGTTTACAACATGGTTTACTGAATATTTTATGCCCACTGTTGAGACCTACTGTTCAGATAAAAAGATTCCTTTAAAAACGTTACTGCTCATTGACAATGTGGCTGGTCACCCAAGAGCTCTGATGGAGATGGACAAGGAGATACATGTCATCTTCCTGCCTGCTAGCACAACATCCATTCTGCAGCCCACGGATCAAGGAGCCATTTTGACTTCACATCTTATTATTTAAGAAATAAATTTTCTAAGGCTATAGTTGCCGTAGATAGCAATTCCTCTAATGGATCTGGGCAAAGTCAATTGAAACCCTTCTGGAAAGGATTCACCATTCTAGATGCTGTTAAGAACATTCATAATTCCTGGGAAAAGATCAAAAGACCAACAGTAACAGGAGTTTAGAAATTGCTCCCACTCTCACAGATGACTTTGAGGAGTTTATAACTTTAGTGGAGGAAGTAACTTCAGATGTGGTGGAAATAGCAAAAGAACTAGAATTAGATGTGGAGCCTGAAGATGTGACTGAATTGCTGCAATCTCAGGATAAAACTTGAATGGATGAGGAGTTTTTTCCTTTGGATGAGCAAAGAAAGTGGTTTCTTGAGATGAAATCTACTCCTGGAGAAGATATTGAAAACCCAACAAAGGATTTAGATGTATGACAAATTTACTTGATAAAGTAGTAGCTGGGTTTGAGAGCATTGACTCCAATGTTGAAAGAAGTTCTGCTCTGGTTAAAATGCTGTCAAACAGCAGCACATGCTAAATAGGAATCATTTATGAAAGGAAAAGTCAATCAATTTGGAAAATTTCATTTTTGTCTTATTAATATATCGCCTCAGCCCCCCCAAACCTTAGCAACTAACACTCTGATCAGCCAGCAGCCATCAACATCAAGGCAAGACCCTCCACCAGCAAAAAGAACTATGATTTTCCTAAAAGTCAGATTATGGTTACTATTCTTTTAGCAATAAAAAATTTTTAAATTAAGGTATGTACATTATTAGTACATATAATGCTATTGTGTACTGCACAATACACTACAGTGTAGTGCAAGCATGACTTTTATATACCTTGGGAAACCAAAAACTCATATGACTTGTTTCATTGTGATATTCACTTTATTGCAGCGGTCTGTAACCCAGCCTTCAGTATCTCCAAGGTATGCCTGTAGACAATCAACATTGTAGTTCAGCAGAGGAAGAAAGGATTAGGGTCGTCAGTGCAAATTTCATGAAATAGTTGGAATCTTACTTAATGATGCAATGTTTAAACAATCATTGAGTACACAATGTACATATGTAAGTACTCTTTTTATGTTAGGAAGTATATAAAAATGTTTAACAAACATAATAGGGAGATAAAATACATATACAAATATCCACAATCCATATTATATTAAAAGTATCAATAAATGATACAAACAAAGTATTAAAGGGGTCTATTGGGAGAGAATGATCTTTTGCAGTTTGTGATAAAGTATGAAAAAGAATTTTGAGCTGCATCTTTTCATCTTTTCATGCTCCCTCCCATTCATTCTCCCCCTTTCTGCTGCATTCTGGCCTCCATCAATCTAACATCCAGTAAACATGATCTTATTGATACTGTCAAATCAAGCTAACAGTTCCCTTTGTTCAGAATGCTACCGCATTCTGTACCATATGAATCTATTGATAACCCCTTCCTTACAGGTTTTCTTCCTTTCAATTTATACAACATTAAAAGCATAGCTTGTTCCAACTTCTCTGATCACAATTCTTCTTCATTCCCTTTCTTGCTTTTTCTCCTCTGCTTACCCCTTAATGTAGACATTTTCAATGAGGCTCATGTTTGTATCCTCCTCCCTTCACTATTCTTGAGTAATCTGCTACACTGATCCCTCCCAGATATACCAGTGTCTTCCTTGTCTTCCTCATCCTATCACTTCAGTCCTCTTTGTCTTTTCTTATGGTTTTCATGAGTTTAAATAGTTTGTTCCCCTTCTTCCTACTGGAATTCTATTAATCATTTAAGGCTCTGCTCAAATGCCATCTTCTCTGTGAAATGAAGTCTTAACCTGTCTCTTCTAGTCATAATTAATTGTTTTCATCTCTGCCTTATTTGTACTTCTACTATAGTACTGCTCTTTCAAGTTAGGTATAATGGCTGACTCACTAAAAATAGCTCTTGCATAAAGTGAATTACATTATTTGTCAAAGCCCAGGATTTTTTAAGGAATTCTGTGAATCACTGAAACTGTATGTAAAATAGGCATTAGTTATTCCTAATTCTAACCACATCCTCAAATCTGATAAACAGTCCTCAACCTATTATGAACATGTGAAACACTGGGCTTTTATGTTAATTTGATTGCTTGTCTTTACCATAAGTGGTCTGCATACATATTATACGAAAGAGCATATATTTTTCAGCCATGATTTAGAGGGAGAAATACTTTGAGACAATTCTGAACTACTTTCCTTTAATTAGATATTTAACACATAAAGTGTGAAATACTTGTAACATTTCTCCTATTTAAGAACTATTATCATAATGTGACTAAAATTATATTGGGCCCATGAAGGATATCTGTGAGGAGAAGCCAGTGATACAGAAGCACATGGCAAAGGCCCACAGCCAGTGACACTAAAGAATACAACTTGCCTTGTGTAGAACTTCAAAAACCACAGGTGTCTCTGGGCTTCCCACATTAAAGGCTTAGCCTCTTGAAGGGAGGGTCTGTATTTTACTCATTCTTTGTTTTGTCCAAACACAGGTCCTCAAAATGTTTATGGAAGTGACTAATTTCACCAGTAGAGATGAAAGTCAAGAGTATCTGAAGCAGGGGAGGAATGGATCTTGCAACGCCACAGGAAAAGAGACACATCTATTATTAGAAAACAGAAAGTAACCTAGACAATCTATATTTGTGTGTTTACTGGAAGACTAGAAAGATATAGTGACATCAGATCACAGAAAGCCTTGAATGCAAGCTTAAAATGTTTGCACTTAAATCAGGGTACAGTTGAAGAATACAGTTTTTTAGTTAGGAGAGATTAGTAGGAAATTAGGAGAGATAATTAGGAAAATTAAACTGGATCCTGGGTCCAGTTAAAATTAATTAGCAAAGGGAGATCAGACAAAATCCTATTATTTAGTTTTGGAGAGATAAGGACATCAACAATGGCAATAGGCTTGAGAATTAGAGCAAGAATAGATTTTTTGAGTCAGATATCAAAGAACTAAAATTATTTGATAAAGGGTAGGAAATTCAAAATTAATAGCAATAGTGTAAGCAAAACAGTAACTATAAGATATGTTTAGGGCAGCTTGAGAACACAAAAATGATAAATATATAGATTGGAGCTGTGTCAGCAAGATTTCCACCTTGTTTAATATTCAATTAATGCCTTTGAATACATGAGCTAAGCTTTTTATTGAAATATAACTTACCTACAGAAAAATGTACAAATTTGAAGTGTACATGCTGAGGAATATTCACAAAATAGGCATTCATTAACAGCAAACAAGGTTAAGAAATAAAATATTGGCAGCATCACAAAGAGTTTCTCCTTGTCCCTTTCCAGTCAATACTCTCTAAAATGTAGCCACAAATCTGACATCTAATAAATCAATGTCACTTGTATATGTTTCTGAACTTTTAAAAAATGGAGTCATGTGATATGTATTATTTGGTGTCTACTTCATTCCCTCAACAGTGTCTTGACTTATCAAAGACCTGGAACTCAAAGATATTTTAGAATCATCTTGTCAATTTCTAAAATAAAAAATCTGCTGTAATTTCAATTAGGTGGCATTAAATCTATTTGAGTCTATTCAGCTAGAATTCACATTGGTGCAAAACTGAGTCTTCAAAATCAGGAATATGGGATATTTCTCCATATATTATGTTCCCTTAATTTCTCTCAGAAATATTTAGTAGAGATGTCTGTGCATAAGTCTTGTACAACTTTTGTTAGGCTTATTCCCAAGAACTTGACGAATTTGATGCTATTGTTATATCTATGTGTTCTTTCTGTGGATACATTTGATCATTTAAAGCAGTTCCCTTCTGTTCGTAGCATGCTAAAGGTTACTATTAAAGAGTTTTAATTTTATCAAATTCTTTTCTTGGATCTATAAAAATGATTGTATAATTTTCCCCTTTTTTCTTTTAATGTAATGAGTCACATCAATTGATTTCCTAATGTTAAAGTATCTTTACATCCTTATGACAAATCCCAGTTAGCTGTAATGTATTAGCATTTTTATACATCACTTCATTCTATTTAGTAATTTTTTTAGAATACTTGTAAGTTTATTTTAAATCATAGTTCAGAGTCAGTGCTTTCCTTGCATGGAACATATTTTTTTTAAAGAATGACAGTAATAGATCAAATGGAATGCATTAAACCCCTCTCTCTTCAAATTTATGTACCAGTCTATTTCCTTATTTCTGTCCATTACACTGCAAACTTCACAATTATTTAGGTTTACACCAAGAAATTTTTAAACTATTTTTTCTAGTATAGTTTTAGATTTACAGAAAAGTTGTGAAGTTAGCACTGAGAATTCCCATATGTCACATCCAGTTTCCCCATTGTTGATGTCTTACTTTACTTTGGTATATTTGTCATTATTAAGAGTCATATAGATACATTAACTGATGTTTATATTTTATTCAGATTTCCTTTGTTTTTACTCCATGTCTTTTTTCTGTCCCAAGATCTCATTCAGGATCCTTTATAACATTTAGTCCTTATGTCTCCTTAGACTAATCCAGATTATGGCAGTTTCTCAGACTTTCCTTGTTTTTGATGACCTTGACTTGGTTTTGAATACTGGTCATGTGTTTTGCAGAATGTCCCTCATTTAGGTTCGTGTGATTAAACTGGACTTACGGGCTTTGGTCAAAAAGACCTGAGAAGCAAAGTGTAATTTTCACCATATCTTACCAAGGGTACATGCTACCAAAATGATTATCACTTTTGAAGTTAACTTTAATCACCTAGCTAAGAAGAGGTTTGTCATAGTTAGCCATTATAAAATTACCTTTCTCCCCCTTGCCATACTGCATACTTTGGAAGGAAGTCACAAAGTGCAACCCATACTTAAGAGCTAGGTGGGTTAGGGTGTCTACAATAATTCTTTGAAATTCATCTGCATGCAAGATTTTTCTATTATCTCCCATTTGTTAATCTATTAAATTGATCATATCAAATCCAGTGCTATCTCATTTGTTTTCTGGCTCAGATTGTTCCAGATTTGACCATTAAGAGCTCTTTCACTTAGCTAATGTGTGGATTTGGCATATTCCTATCATTGTTGTTTGGTTTTTTGGTTTGTTTTAGACCTGTTTTGCTTTCTGGCACTATAACATGCTCCAGTCTTATGTCGTATATTCTTGTACATCCCGAGAACCAGGAGGAGTTCTGATTCCTTTCATGGGAGAATGGTCAATAGAAATCAAAATCTGCATGTTGATTTTGATCATCACCAGTAGAGTGTCGTGGCTCCTGAGATCTCTCAGTTGACAGAGCAAGACAATAAATGTATGCATACCGGTGCACATATATAAACATGCCTGTAAATGTTCCTGTATGTATATGTCTTTATCTGGATTAATCTAATGAAATCACCTAATCTAGTGCCACACGGAATACTCCACCCTTTCCCACTTGCTTGTCTATAGTCCCCCATTCCAACAACAAAAATGTTGTCTCTTACCATCTGTTATTCTTTTACCTGCTGGTTACAGTATATAGGTATATTGGTTTCAGAATTATTCCTATATACCCACTAGTGAAACGACTGTACCAGTTAGAGTATGGAGTTCATGTAAATTTCCTTTGGTCTGTAGTCTTAGGTTCCACTCCTTTTCAAAATTACTTAGGACAGCACATTTTCCCCCCACAATCTTCAGTGAAGTTATTTTATTCATCTTTAACATACTTGGAAACTTTTGTCACAGTCTGCATTCAATCCTAGGACCTGACTGCTTAAATACACTCATTTAATTTTCATACATTAAAGTTCACTCTTTGTGCTCTAAAGTTCTATGATTTTTAACCAATGCGTGGCATCATGGATCCATTATAGTGTCATTCAGAATAGATTCACCACCTTGAAAATCCCCTTCGCTTTACCTGTTTAACTGTCCTCCCTCCCCAAGCCCCTGGTAATCACTGACCTGTTTACTGTATTTATAGTTTCATCTTTTCCTGAATATTATATAAATGAAATCATACTGTATGTTGTTGGCTTCTTTCACTTATGCAATTTCATACAGCAATATGTATTTAAGAGTCATCCAGGTGCTAGGGTGACTAATAGTTCATTCCTTTTTATTGCTGAATGGTATTCCATTGCATGAATGCACTACAATTTATGTAGTCGTTCACCTACTGAAGACCATTTTAGTTGTTTCCAGTGCTTGGCAGTTATGAATAAAACTTCTATAAACATTAACACACAAGTATTTATGTGGTCATAAGTTTTCCAGTCAGTTGAGTAAATATCTGGATAAAAAATCATAATTGCTAGATCATATGGTAAGGCTATCATTAGCTCTGTAAGAAATTGACAAAGTACCTTCTAATATGACTATACCATTTTGCATTCACATAACCAATGAGCAATAATTGTTTTGCATTCTCACCAGCAATTGGTATTACCATTTAAAAAAAAAAATCATTCAGCCATTCTATAAGAATGCAGTAGTATCTCATTGTTTCCATTGGCATCTCTCTAATGGCAAATGATGTTGAGAATATTCTCATATGCTCATTTGCAATCTTTATATCTTCTTTGGTGATGTATCTGTTCAGATATGTTACACTTTTTAATGGAGTTGTTTGTTTTTATTGTTAAGTTTTAAGTGTCTTTTTATATTTAGATAAATGTTCTTTATCTGATGTGTGATTTGCAAAGATTTTCTCCAAGTCCATAACTTGTTCTTCCATTCTCTTAACTGTGTCTGCAGAGAAAAAGTTTTTAATTAAAGTAGCCCAACTTCTCATTTTTTCCTGCGTGGATCATGTTTTTGGTATTATATCTAAAAACTCTTCACCAAATTGAAGATCATGTAGTATTTTTTTCCAATGTTGTTTACTAGGAGTTTTATAGTTTTTCTTTTTACATAGAGTTCTATGGTCTATATTGAAAGAATTTTTGTGTAGATTATTAACTTCTGTGGCTAGGTCATTTTTTTTTTGCATGTGGATATCAAACTTCTCTAGAATCATTTGTTGGAAAGATTATTCATTCTCCATTCAAGTGCTTTTGTACCTTTGTCAAAAATCAGTTGGCTACATTTATCTCTTCCTGAGCTCATTATTTTGTTTCATTTATCTGTGTCTATTCTTTCTCCACTACCAACCTGTCTTGACTATTATAGCTTTATGGTAACTCCTGAACTTCGGTGTTATGAATCTTCCAACTTTGTTCTACTTTAGTTGGCAATTTTACATTGTTTTTCCATGTTATTCTATTCTAAAACTTTAGAATTGTTTTGTCAATATCTACATAATAGCTTGCTGAAATTGTGATTGAGATTGCACTGAATCTATAGCTCCTGTTGGGAAGAATTGACATCTTAACAATATTAATGTTAAACTGTCAATTCTTGAATAAGGATTATTTCTCCAATCACTTAGTCTTCCTTGATTTCTACATTTCCTCATATATATGCTATGTATATGTGTGTGTGTATACATATCATTATTTTGTATATAATTATATATAATATATAATTATTTTGTATATAATTCTATATATATAATATATAATTACACAAAATATTTCATTATTTTTTGGACTATTTTAAATAGTATTTTTTATTTCAAATTCTAGTCGATCACTGCTGGTATATAGGGAAGGAATTGACTTTGTACATTGACCTTGTATCTTGCAAACTTGCTTTACTCATTTATTAGTTCCTGAAAGTATTTTGTAGGTTCTTTGGGGTTTTCTACATAGACAGTCAAGTCATCTGTGAATAAAGACAATTCATTCCTTTCAACTCTATATACATTTTATTTCTTTTCCTTTCTGTTTCACACTAGCTAGGACTATCAGTATGATATTGAATAGGAGTGGTGAGAAAGGACATCCTTGCCTTGTTCTTTGTCTTTGGGGTAAAAGTTATCTCTGTCCCTTATACAAACTGTTAATTGTAGGTATTTTTCATGAATGCACATTGAATTTTGTTAAATGTTTAATCTACATTTATCTATATGATCACATAGTTTTTCTTAGTCTGTTAATATCACAAATTATGTTAATTGATCTGTGAATGTTGAACCAGCCTTTCATTCCTAGAATAAGCCTTACTTGGTTATGATGTATTATCCTTTTTAATTATTTCTGCATTTTATTTTCTAATAGTTTGTTAAGGATTTTTGCATCTAAGTCCATGACAGATATTTATCTTTTGTTTTGTTTTGTTTATTGTAATGTCTTCATCTGGTTTCAGTATTAGAGTAATGTTGACCTCATTCACTTTTCTTGTATTTTCTTGGAAAAATGATAGAGAACTGGTAATATTCCTTCCTAAATGTTTGGTAGAATTCACCAGTGACACTCTCTCTCTTGGCCTGGTACTCTTGTTTGAATGAAAAAGTATTTCTCCTTTACTTTTGATATTTTTACTCTTTGTAGAACTCTAAGCAAGTTCTCAGCCATAATTACTTCAATATTCTGCTCCATTTACTCTTCTCCTTATGGAATTCCAATTAATTCATAAGTTACACCTTCTGAAACCATCCCTGAGTTCTTGGATGTTCTGTTCCTTTTCTATTAATTATTATTTTTTACTTTTGGCAAGTCAGTTTGGGGAATTTCTACTGGCCTATATTCAAGCTTTCCAGTTCTTTCCTCAGATGTATCCAGTATACTGATGAGCCTATCAAAGGCATTTTTGCATGTTGTTTACTTTCTGAGTTAGAATGATTACAATTTATTAACTATAATTACTTTAAATCCCTATCTCATAATTCTAACATCTTTATCATACCTGAGTCTGGTTCTGATGTTTTTGTTTCTTCAGAGTGTGTTTGTGTTTGTGTGTGTTTATGCTTTTAGCATTCCTTGTAGCTTTTTGCTTTGTTTGCTTGCTTGTTTTTGAAAGCCAGACATGTTTTATTGGTTAATATGAACTAAATAATTAGGCCTGTAGTGGGAAGTTGTGTGTAATCTGGTTAGGAGTTGGGCTGTGTTTAGTGTTTATTACTATAGCTATCAGAGACTTCAGATTCCTGGAATGTCCTTATTCTGTCTCTCTTTTTGACTTATGGTTTCCCACAGACTCTTTTCTGAGACAGTTTGTGTCTGGCAGATAAGCTTGGTCTTCTGATTCTTGGTCTAGACTTTCTCAAAAAATAGAAATTATATATATATATATATATATATATATATATATATATATATATATATAAACAACATATTTATTATACACCCTTTTTACATAAATGTTAGTATACTCTGCAATACTGTTCTGAGCTTTGCTTTTTATATTATCCCTATATCTTGGAGATAATTCCATGGCATTATACACAGATCTGTGTTATTATGTGGAATGGGTTACATATTACAGTGTTCACTTGTAACATGACTCATCTAACCTGTCCTCTGCAAATGGACATTTAGACAATTTCTTGTATTTTTGTTATAAATATTGCTGGAAGGTGTGCAAATACCGCAGTATGCAGGATAATTGCTAAAACTTGAATTCTCATTAATGTCTGATCTTTACCATTCTTTGATTGGAGACATCATAAGTACAGAGGAAAAAAATGTTTTTAGGAAAGTCCAACTAGTACCATCATTAGAGAAGCCTTAGCATTCTAGGGCACAAGAAAGCCCTCATATGCTTAATGGCACTAAAAACTAAATTAGATACATAATAAATTGGTCATTTATAAAAACTGACTTTTGAAGCTATACTTGATTTTATTTGCATTACATTTAAAAGTTAGTTATTTATTTTTCACTTCTCTGTTATAAAATCCTCTATTTAAAACTTTTCCAGTGGATTGCACTCTACACTTGTTGGCTTTCTAAAGCTTCCCTTACAACACATTTGTCAGTATTATATCATTCTGATACTTCCATTAAATTGTTCCATTGGTTTACATGAAGATGACTTGGTCTTTCAGAAAATTTACCTCAGGAAGTTGTAAAACTCTGCTCATGTTTCAGTTATTAGGAATGCCAAATTGGAAATTAATCTTTGTCAGGCTTTCAAGAAGTTCCTCCTATCATGGAAATAAATTTTAAAGCAACTTTTTCTGCATGTCCACCTGCCATCTTTATAAAAGTCAGAACCATATGCTTGGTCTTTGAAGTACAATTTTGCCCTCTAACGATATCCTTCACCTCACAGCATTATTCCACCAGCCCTAGCTTCCCATCACTCAACCAGAGCTGAATTCAGCAGGAGAATGACAAATGCACATGCAGGTGGGTGATGGGTGATGCCAAGGTAACAAATGACCACAGCCTATGAAGTTACGAACACAAAAAATGTCAACACAAATTGCCCAGATAAAATGGCATACAAAATGAGCCCATATAGGTTGAATATTCAGGGCAATTTCTGGTTTGAATTACAAAATCAATTTTTCTTAGATGAAATGTTTCTTGGAACAGAGGAACTACTGTTTATTTGTTTAAAATATATATCATAGCCTTTGAGAAGTAATTGTGATTAATGTGGACTGATTCATTTATTTTGTACAGTAAATGAAACTTTTTGTTAGTAAAATAGGGTCTTCACTGAACTGAACAAATACAAATTCTAATTCACCAATTAGGAAGTCTTAACTACCATCTCATTGTTAAAAACTTTGTGCTAAGTGAATTTTATCTTACTTTTACTCAGAGCCACCAAGTTGAAAGCTTGCACCCTGCTAATGTCAGCTGATGGAACACTTGCCATGTGGAGTAGGGTCCTTCAGAGCACAGGATGGGAAAAAACTTGGGTCGAATAAAAAGGAGACTATTCTGGGGGATAAATGGTATAGCCCTTGGATAGTTAAATGTAAAAAACAGATGGAAAAGAAAATCAAAAGGAAAGCTGCTCCATTTTTCAATCACACATCACAAAAGTAAGCCCAGAATGCTTTAAAGCCTATCAGTTATGGTGCCTCATTTTCTGCATACCAACCATTAAAATCTTGTCATTCAGGAACCCTGGAAACATTTCTCAAATACTGAAATGTACAATTTTCTTCCATTCATTAGTCACAATCTGTCCAAAGTATTGTTTCTGCCCTTATGAGAAAGTTTCATGTATAAAATATGCTTTTAACCAACTCCACTAAATATTTTTCGGGGTCGCAAATTCTTAAGCAGACAGATCCTATAAGAAAATTCCCTCTTGAAAACTTTGAAATATCTGTTTAATAAACCTCAGGTGGAAAGACTCTGATCTAAAGCATCTCAACCAAAGTACCCTGGCACATTGGTGCTGCACATTTAGGCTGCAGACAAGCAGTATCTGGAAGAGACAGACCCGAGACAGCAGCCTCTGTCCAGGAACAGCCTCCTTCATTTAGAGTTCCTTATGGGGACTCCAGTTGAGCTGAGTCTGATGGTGCAACACTATCGCCCCAGCAGACAGGGCATGGAGAGTCATATTCACACTTGCCGTTCCATAGCAAGAGTCAAAGCACACCCACCAAGCTGCTCTCCCACAACCTCTGTTTTAGCATCCTTGACGAGGTGCGTCTCTGTGGAGCTGCAAGAGGAGTTTTTATTTCTGGCCTCTAATGGTAGCAGCCTGAAGTCCAAGGAAGAGCCCGTTGGAGTGGGGAGAGGTGAGTGATGGAGAACTGGGTAAGAATCATGAGAAGAGAAGCTCCATGAAAGATGTATCAAGTATTTCTATGGTTGTCAAACCAGATGACTATTCTAAAAAGGCACAGGCATTCTGCAAATGAGAATTTTATCATTTGACATGATTATGTGGATTGGATTCAAAGTTAATTCAAATTTTAAAATGTTCAGTATTATAATTCATCACTAAAATGCTAGTGAAATATTACTGCACATTTACCAGTATGGATATAATTTTAAAAGACTAGTAATACCAAGTGTTGGCAAGGATGTAGAGCAGCTTGATCTCTTCTTATATACACTGTTAGTGGAAATGGTACAGCCACTATGAAAAACTGTGTAATAGCTTCCTGGAAAGTCAAATCTACACCTACCATTCACCCAGCTACTCAACTCTTAGGTATTTATTTACTCAAGAGAAATGGAAATGCATGTCCACACAAAGACTTGTACACAAATGTTCAAGCAGCTTTATTCATAACAGTCCCAAAGTGGGAATAACCCAAATGCCATCAATAGGAGAATGGATAAAGAAAATGTGTATTTTGTATATCCATACAGTGAAATACTACTCAAGATTAAAAGGAGTAACTATTGAAACATGTAACAACATGGATAAATATCAAAAACAATATGCTGAATGAACTATCCAGACCAAAATGGTACATTCAGTATGATTCCATTGCTATAAAATATCAACTAGTCTATAATGACAAAATGCAGACCAGTGGTTATCTCTGGCCTGGAGCAAAGGGAGGGATGGACTGCAAAAAAAGCACAATGAAACTGAGAATAATGGAAATGTGCTCTATCTTTATCATTGTGGAGGTCCATGGGAGTATACAAAATTGTCAAAACTCATAAAATGTTATACTTGAAATTGAGGTAATTAATGCAAATGTTATTCCTCAATGATATTGATTAGAAAAAAATCATATTATTATTAAAAATTCTCACTTATATTTGTGAATGAAATAAAAGAATGTCTATTTATAATAGAAATTGTGCATATAATATATGTAATTACTTAATTTTTTATTATATTCTTATTAGAAAAAAAATTCTAATACTAAGAATTTTGATGAGATAATAAAAAACATTTAAATTCAAAATTATAAATAGTCATCTCAAACATAAATAAAGCCTGATATAAAAAATTGTGTAGAGGAGAATTCTTGTTTCTCATTTTTAAATTTGACAGTACTTCATTTGAACATAGAGTACAAGTTCGATATTTATTATATCCACTAATATTTTGTATTTTTATTTATTTTAAATAATGTAATGCAAACAACACGCTATTTTTATTTCCACAAATCCTTTACAAATATCCTACCTCACCTACTCTATAATTCTCATTTCCCATGTTTGACATTAGGGGATAACACTGTGAGGCTCCTCTGCCCGAGTCTGGTGAATCAATCAGACACAGCAGACCCACCCTAATATTTAAGGAGCCTTGGAGAGGAGTACAAATAGAATGGACGCCCATGTCCTCTATGTCTCAACATTTAGAAGTTATAAGTCATGCTAACAACCTACGATGTATCTTTTTCCTTTGACAGATGTTTCTTTAAATAAAATGAAAAATAGGTGTAAAACTATGGGTTTTATATGACTGAAAGTCACAAATATATCAGTGATGACTAAATTATTATTGTATATGTCTGGGATTTCTATTGATGAATGAGTGATGTCAGTATATTCGAAAAGATCAAATCATATTTTGTTTATAAATTATTGTATTTTATTTAACAAATTTTATTTTGCTACATTCAGCAAGAGCATTATTTTGATATAATCAAGACTTTCATTCAGTTTGTGTTCTATAAATTGTAATGATCCAAAGGATTGAGTATATAATATAATAGTGTTTAAAGCACATGAAAGCTTAATATATTTCTGTTTAAAATGTAATTTAAAGTTAATACACAAATAAGAAAAATAATTTTCATGTTTTTGAAAACAAGAATTGCAAGTATTACAAATGTTATTTTTATAAAATAATAAACATTAAAATGTAATCACTGAGATGTCAATTTATCTATGTATTAAAGAGTTTTTGTATTTAATACTTACATATTTTGCCCATTAACTGATAAAGTCTTTGACTATTTTGCCAATTCTATCCAGTCGACTGTTAGTGTGACTGAATTCAGCTATATCCATACTGATGTTCTGTTTGCTGGATCTGTCCATTTCTGACAGAGGGATGATGAAGTCCTAGCTCTAACCATGCGTTCATCCATTTTTCCTTGCAGTTCTATCAGTTTTTGCCTCCATATTGTGAGGCTTTATAGTGAGGCATATACACATTAAAGCTTATTATATCTTCTTGGAGAATTGATCCCTTTATCATTGCTTAATGCCCCTCTTTGTCCCTGATAATTTTCTTTGTTCTGAAATCCTTTGTCTGAAATTAACATAACTTGCTAACTAGTGTTAGCATGGTATATCTCTCTCCATCCCTTTATTTTAAATCTATATACATTTTTATATTTAAAATGGATTTCTTGTAGAAAACATGTTGTTGGATCTGTGTTTTAATCCACTCTGATACTCTCTAAAATTTCATTGTTGTATTTATATCATTGATGTTTAAAGGTATTATTGATACAGTTAAATTAATATCTGCCATATTTGTTACTGTTTTCATTCATGCCCTTGCTTTTAGTTCCTATTTTGTCTTCTACTCCTTTACTTTCCTTTTTTGGTTTTTAACTCAGTATTTTATATGATTCCATTTTCTTTCCCTCTTATCTTGTCAATCATACTTCCTTTCTCAATTTTTTCAGTTTTCCTTAGACTTTGCAGTGTATAGCTACAACTAGTCCAAGTGTATTTTCAAATAATACATGCATAGCTTTACATGTAGATGAATACCTTATAATAGCAAAATATTCCTAATTCTCCTTTCTTGCCTTTTGTATCATTACTGTAATTCATTTCACTTATGCATATGCATATATAATTGAATATTTCATTGTCAACACTATTTTGATCAAACTGTTATCTGTTAGTCAATTGTGAATAAGAAAAAAAAGTTTTTATTTTACCTTCATTTATTCCTTCTCCAGTGCCCTTCCTTTCTTTATGTAGATCTGAGTCTTTGACCTATGTCATTTTCCTTCTCTCTGAAAAACTTTTTAACATTTCTTGCACATCAGGCTTGCTGGCAACAAATTTTTTCAATTTTTGTTTGTCTGAGAAAGTCTTTATTTCTCCTTTACTTTTGAAGGATAATTTTGCAGGATATAGTATTTTAGACTGGTATTTTTTTTCTCTCAACCCTTTAAATATTTCATTCCACCTTCTTATATGCATGCTTTTTGAGAAGTCAGGTAGAATTATCTTTGTTTCTCTACTGGTAAGCTGTTGTTTCCTTCTGCTTCTTTCCAGATTTTTTATTTTTCCTTTGTTTTCTGAAGTTTGAATACGATTTGCCTAGGTGTAGATTTTGTCTTATTTTGTTTTGTTTGGCATTTATCTTGATTTATTTCTTTGGGCTTCCTGGATCTGTGCTTTGGTTCTGACACAAATACACAAAAAAATAAACAAATGGAATCTGAATGTATATATTTTTCAAAAAGTGATAACTTAAAAAGTCAGTAATTTTTTCAAAATATGTCAAATATCACCTAAGCTATAGAAAAAAAAGAATTGGTGATTAATACAAATAAAACCTATTTTATTTAACTCTTGGATAAGGAATATTTCCAAAATGTTTGAAGCATAGAAGAGCTTCCTATTTTTAACTTGTATTAAATCTTAAGTTACATAACAACCATTGATGAGGAAGAATTTAAATAATTTATGTGCACATCTAGATGATAACTAACCTATTTAATGTAAAGAAATATTGGCTGATACCTCAGAGATTCATTTAATAAACAATTATTGAGCTTTTAAAAGTTTACAACGTACTCAACAAGACTTTTGAGGGTATACAATAAAAGCTTTCACATGTAATCCCAGGCTTTAAGAGTTAATATCTAAGAGGAGAAATAACATGTTTCCAAATATCCATAGTACACATGTGATAAGTACATATGTACATACCATAAGAGAGGTATATTTAAGTTATATAGTATTTCAATGTTCAGAAAGATTGCTTTCAGCTAAGTATATTGCACAGCTGATTATCATTATCAAGGAAGTTGGGTCCCAATTCCTGATGTAATAGAAACCTAACATGTTTTATTCAAACAATTGCAACTTCGTCCTTGTTCATTGTCCCACATGTAAACTAAATATTTTCCTAAATAAGCTCCTATCTTTGGTACAGGGATGTGACAAAACACGCTTTGCCAGTTGTATTAATTGTGGTGATTCTAGCTGCTGAAACAAACCCCCACATCACAGGGGCTTAACCCAATGGCAATGAATTTCTGAATCTTACGAGGTCTGAAAAAGGTTGTTCCTTATCAGAGGAAGGCTCTTCTCTAAGTGAAAATTCAGATATTCAACTGCCTTTCATTGGTAGCTCTGTTATTTTTAACATACATCTCCCAAGGTCATGCTGGGAGTTACCTCCATTCCAAACAGCCAGAAAGGAAAGAAGGTTCACCTACAGGAAGTCTTTATGAGGCAGGCCTGCAAGTGTCATCTTTTGTGCATTAGCTATAACTCAGTCACGTAACACCAAATTGCAAGAGAGACAGGGAAATGCACAGCAAGCTGCATGTGCCACTGTTATGATGAACACTTATGGGCCCAAAAAGAGCATGGCTTGTTTAGAGTCCAAGTTTTTTCTTGATACCACATGCTTGTTTTATAGCACTGAGTTCTGATTATTAAAATATCTAATATCCCCACCTCCCAAACTGTTCTAGGAAAGAACACTGTCTACAGGAAACACTGTTGCTGTTACTACTCTCTATAAACACAACTTTCTGGACCCCAGATTTGTGTTCTTATTAGAAATACTCTATTCTCTCTCATTTTTCAATGTCACCAGCATCCTCACCAATAGTGCTGACTTAACTCTTTTGAGAGAGTAGTCTCAAAGAATTCAAATGGCTCTTCTTTCACTTCATTAGTTAGCTATCATCTGTGTCCAGTTAAGTTGAACTTGAGTCTAATTCTGTTGATCTTTAAAATCCAAAATATATTTTTAGTTTAGTTCTTCCCCTAAAGAGTTACTCTGCTAGTTGCTAAAGAAAGTGAATTGGCAATAGCATACATCCCCAGTAACTTAACATCCAAAATTTTTAATATAATGCTTCCTGAGTTCCACTTCAAGGGCTTGAGGGAAAATGTATTGAAAACTGTCTGTCTATTTTGGCCAAGATACAAAACATACTCTCATACGGGACCTTTTTCCTCATGAGAGTATGTTTTTCAGTTAGTTTACAGTTATTATGTGAACCTTTAGTAGTTTAATATGGAAATGTTAACAAATACCCTTTTGCAACTGGATCATCCCTCTTTGTGAATGTGAAATATTAGAATTTAAAAGTATTTTGTTAATTAGACTTAGATTATTTCTACATTTTCAGTGGTGGGATAACTCTAAAAGCAAATGTCTCTTAATCCAATCAGCTGTGGCCCTTAGAAATGGTGGGAAGATCAAAGTGCCTCAAATATCTATGTCTTTGTAGAACATAAGTGCCACAGCTGATCTCTTGGATCAAAAGAATATTTTCACCTCACTTCTGCATTTTGTAATGTAGAAATGGCTTCAGTTATGATTAGAGGCTTAACATAATTTTAGTTATTAGCCTGAATTTTAAAACATTAAAGTTAGAATCCGAAAGTTCAATGTACTGAGACTGTACAGAAGGAAATCACATTATATAGCAAGCACAATAGTTCTAAACTTTACAATAATGACCCAGTCAGTTCCCACTGCAGATACACTAACATTCACATGTTAATGTTTATCTTGGAATTTTAAATTCCATTTATTATTATTCATTGAGTGTTATCTGGAAACTCACACATCTAATATTGTCCTCAGAATCACCAAGCAAGGTAGGTTTATACAAATGTTCTTTAGTTTTGTACAAACCATGCCTGAAACATGCCAATTTGCCTTAAAGACAAAATTCTCTGGGCAAGTACCATCCATAAGACATTGGTAGTTTACAATAGGGCTTAACATCAACAAAATATTTTCAAATAAGGATTCTATCTAGGTAGCCTAAGGAGTTGCAAGTATATAAGTTAAAGATATAATAGCTCAGTTCCTGATTAATTTCTAATCTGTTAATTTCATATCATTGCTTCATATAGACATTGACTGCAATTCCTTTCATTCTCTCCTGCTTAATATCTTCTGAAAATTTCACATTTCAACCTCCAACTTTGATAAAAATACTAAACATTAGGTGATCTCATCCTGACTTTTGTAGCTTAGTATCTTAATGTAAGATAAAAACCTTCAAATAACCACCATTCATAGGATACACTGAATTACTATTTTTAAGTATCTTCATTTAGGTAAAATTACACATATTTAAATTACATAGTTTGATAAGTTATAAAATATGTATATGAAATTATCACTAGAATGAGGATGATGAACATATCCACCAGCCCCAAAAGTTCCTTCGTGCCGCTTGTAATCTTGCCACACTTCCCTGTCCTCCTTTTAAATCAGCTGCTGCCGCATTTTCTGTCATGAGGACACTGAGGAATTTTTCTTAATTATAAACAAAGCCCTTTCAAAAGCTGATCATCCATTATTTTGTTCCAAAATTCAATATAAACCTGAGATATGTTATAGTGTCTTAAGGAATATGTATCCAGACCTCATCAAAAATCAAATACTTAAAAGATAGCCAAATAAATACAAAATGCTAAAAGCTGAAACAGAGGTCTTCTCTTTGACAAGTAGCTATGCCTCTTACAGTGTTGTCTAAAGTAGAATGAAAAGCTTTCAGTACAAAACCAGGGCTGGGGTGGGCCACAGAGCTCCTTCAGCCATCTATGCCCCTGTACTAGGTTTCATTCTTCCAATTAATGAGCATATATAGTACTTTTAAACTTCTAGAGAAGGAACGGGTTTTTTCCCAGTTGACTAATCTGCCTGTTAATAACCGGGCTTTGTATTTAATACTAAAAACCCATCAGTGTCCTGTTCTTTAAGACATTACTCTCTCCAGCTTATTTCATATAATTTTCCATTATAAAAACAATATCTACTCCTTATGGGATATTTGAAACAGAAAGTTAAAAAAAAAGAAAAGAAAAGAAAAATGACTCATGTAACTCCTGACCTAGGAACTACCTTGAACACATCTGCGTCAGTCATTAGCGCTGTTCCCCAAATATGTCTGGCTCATTACCTTTTGGGAAAATGGTTGGATTGCTCTTCCCGGACCCCTTGCCATTAAGTGAGAACCATGTGTCTAGTGCTGACCAATGAGCTGAAAAGAGGTAATATGTGTCCTTTCTGGGCCAAGCTATTAAACTATCTGTGTGGCATTCAGTGTTTCTTGTTCCCTGATATTGCACCTGGCAGTTTTTCTGATATTGCCTCTTTGCCAGCCCGAGTCCCTAGAAGACACATGGAAAAAGGCCCACGACCAGTGCACGACAGACCTGTCGCATGGGTGAGAAACAGTTTTGTCTTTGTGATTCACAAAGGACTGTGGAGTGATTACAGCAACACATCGTGGCCTATCTTATTTCACATCTGATAGTTTTAAGCTTGGTGATAAAAAGAGAGTAAAATTAGAGTCAGAAGCGTCCCTAGGGTGTGCTATTAATTGTGTGGGTCCTTTGATTTAGAAAAAAATCTAATGTGCAATGAGGTATGGTGATTTACAAATAAAGATTTAGAATGATGGATAGAGAAGAGGCATATATATAGTTTTTCAAACAAGCATATGAAAATTCTTTATTCTCTATGGAGATGCATGAGTCTACCAAATCAGCATGTCAGCACTGTTTTGGCAATCCAGTCTTATACAATCCCGTGAAAAAAATTCCATGCCAGTCAATAGCTGCAATCCATACATCAGGCTGGAAATCTGCTTGGCCAGGGTTTCCCTGACGACTACATACACACAAGTCTTAGAACTCCTCTGGGCTTGTGGCGTTAGGCACAGGAGATTGTTAGAGATTGGAGAGCAGCCCCAAGGTAGAAACAAGAAGCAGGAATGGGGCCCACAATATGGGTCATGGCTGGGCATTGAGTGTCACTCCCTTCCCCAGACGAACTTCCAGTTCTGGCCAGTCCCAGACATCAGAGGGGAACTTAGATAAACATTTTGAGAAGGCCCTCCAACTCACCCTTGTGAGTTCACAAAAGTGAAAACACATGTCCACAACTTGAGAAGATATCCATTCAAAAGGAAAGAAACCCACTAAAAAATTACATAAAGTGACAAGTGCCCCTTTAAAGTTAGATATGTCCTGCTTTGTCATACATAGTCAAAATCTACAACCTTGATGAAGCTCCTACATAAACACATTAGCAACAGACTTTCCATGTTCTCTAATGACACCTTGTATTGATTTTTTTTTAATTCTTCTTGAAGACGCACCAGAGCTAGAAGGTGAAAGGCAATAATTCTTCTACCAATGCCCATTTCAATAGCATGCACTGACACAGTTATTTTCAGAGTTCAAAGTGCCTAAGAATCATCACTAGAATATCTGGTGATGGAGCCCAGGCAACTCAATGTGTGAGAAGCACTTCAAGTGGTTTCCACAGATTATAGCTTGAGAAACACAGACTGGAGAGAACTCATAGGAATTTTGTTACCAAAGAGGGAAAATGATGTGGAGTCCTGGAGGTGCTGTTGTTGAATATAAACATTTAATGATTGTGTTTGCTTTATATTTATTGGCTCCTTTATGACTGAGAGAGAAAGGACAAGATGTAGAGCGAGGGTTCTTTTTAGTAGTATGATCTTTCTAAAAATTGCTCTAAGGAATTCATATATATCAGGAGGTGGAAAGCTAAGATTCCAAACTAGGCATTCCCATACTCGATTCCATGCTCTCACTCACTGCCTCCCACTGCTATCGACAACATAAATGGAAATGCCAACTACTAATAATAAACACAGGGAGTGGCCCTTGGCATATTCTACAGTGCGTCCCAATAAACAGGAGGGCACAAAAGTTGTAACATAGCCATACATTTTCGACACCTACCTACATGGAAGCAGGAGGTTCCAATCTGGTTACATATTAAAATAATCTGAGGAGCTTTTTAAAAATTCCAGTGTCCCAGCTCCTCCAAAGACAAATGAAATCATGATATCTAAGGGTGAGGCTTCATATTAAGGGTTTCTTTAAAGTTCCCCAGGTCATTGTAACATGGCACCACTACACTGGAGAGTTAAAAACTCTTATCTACTTAAAATTTCAAAACATACACATGTCTTTGCTGATGGCCTGCTTCTGCGATGGCTTTAAGAGAATGACAGTTTACTGAAATGTCCACTTATAGTTTGTGGAGTGTTGTGCAGCGGACTGAATTTTAATTATGCTCAATTACCAGTATGTGCATAGGTGTAACTTTATTCAAAGGTTTATTTGCCTCTTTATTGAAAGGGACTTAGTGACAACTATCTGATAAACCAATTGTTTAGAATAACAATTTGCATGATGACAGTGATGGATGTGTTAAATTGTTGTGGTTATCAATTCACAATGTATATGTATATCAAATCATCATATTGTATACCTTAAATATATACAATTTACTTGTCAGTTATACTTCAATAAAGCAAGAAAAATATGAGTAAGATGACTATTGGATCTTTCAGAAACTATCCTGTCCTGTTATTCTAATTCTGGGTGACATCACTTTATTCAAAAGTAAACTATGATTATTTTAGAAGGCACTTATGCCTGCTGGATGAAATGCCAGACTTCTCCACATTCCCTTCCTGGACCCCATCCATCTGAGGAGCTGGGGTTCTTCATCTATACCTGACACTTTTAAAGCTTTGTATGAAACATCTGTTTTCCATTTTTAAAATGTCGACTTGTCCATCTTGAATGGGCATTGGTAAAGTAGACAAATCCTGCTTTGTCTAAAGGGCCCATCTTGATTGTTATGCCAAAACCATATTTTCTCCATTAATCAGATCCCTTTAACAACTCCTCAGCCAAGACAGTGAGCAGTGGGTAATCCTCCAGGGCAACTTCCATGTTAACCACGCCAAAGAGCACTGTACACTGGGCAATAACATGTACTTTCTCTCCCAGAGTTGTCTTTGCCTGCCACATCTTGTTTTGTACTCTACAAAAAGTTAAGTATTACAGTCACAGAAGAATTCCAGGGAGACTTAGAATAAATGGGCATTGATTCTTTTACTCCTCCCGTGCCTCTCTCTGTAGAATCACTGCCCTTTCCCCGCAGCTTGGTTGATATCCTTCTGCATTTCCCATCTGAGAGCCAAGCACAGGAGCTGACGTCCTGAGGAAACTTCTAACTGAAGAGATTTCCATAGGAGGATAATTCGGGAGGCTAGACACTCAATGCGATTCTGACCTTGCATAAGGAAGGACCTTCTGTGTCCCTTTACCCCCAGAATATGGAGACTTGGAGTTTCCAAGGGACGGTGAGTGGAAAAGAATGAGAGTAGAATTTACTGCTGCCAAGTCAGGCTCCTCGGTGGTTAAGAAAACAACAAACCGTCTCCACCATGCTCAGTTCAAGAAGGCGTCTGGGTCTCTGACCTTGCTGTCATGTAAGCGAACAGAATGGGAAGATGGCATGCCTTTCCCAGGACCTGGAGTGCCATGCCCCTGAGTGGTGGGGCTGGACTCTATTCTGGGATTCCATGTTCTTTTAGGGGTTCTGGTTAAATTATGACATGACCATGTGGGTCTTGGTCATTTTCCAATGTCCCCAGCTCCTTGAAACAGGGAATATGTGTGAATGACCAGCTCTCGCTGCCAATAAGTCACACGTACAAGCTGGCCTTTACTTAACAACAGAAGCTCTAATGCCAGTCATCTTTTTTTTTTCTTTCTTTCCAGCTCCGCCTTTCTGGTTGGCCGCCAGCATGATCTAGATAGGGCTCAGTGAGCCAGCCGGCCTGCAGCAGCTCGCTTAGTGGGTCCGCTGCTACTGTTTCCTCTCCCAAGACATCTGCTTCAGCACTGCTTCAGATAATACTTCATTATGTCCTGGAAGGGTTTCTTACCACTGTGTGCACCATTGTGTGTCGTTCTCTTTGAAGTTAATGGGAGTCTTATGTGAGGATAGGATATATATATATATCAGAGTGTAACTAAAAATAATGGTCCACTGAACAACAAAAAAATAGAAAGATCCCCTTTTCATTTGTTAAACTCAAAATAACAGAACTCCAGTCTTCCTTCAGTGCAGACAGCTTGCTTGGAGATTGAAGGGAGGAAGAAAAGAATATTTTTACTTACCACTGCCATTCAGAGCTTTATGGAGAGGGTTAAGGAATGCTCATGCAGCTGGGTAAATGATGAGCTTACTGGGTGTTTAGAGCTCTTCAAAATCCCTGACAAAACTCTGGAAATACCTGTATAACAAATATTAAAGCAATTAGAAGAAAATCTGTTTCACATTCTAGAGTAGGACTTTATGTGTGTATCTGTTGAGGCTCTATCTTTAAATCACCAAGTTATATAGATAGGGCTTATGTGCATTGTCTTTAGACTATAAATATTTGGTGATATACAAATATTTAAACTTAATAATAGTTAACATTAGAATGTACTTATTATGTACAAGGTAGTGGGCTAACCACATGGCATGAATTTGATCACTGAGTTCATAGAAAATCACCCTGTGAGTTAATGATGCCATATTTTCTATATTTTGCTGACTGGAAAATGGAGGAATTGACCGAATAAGTAACTAACTTGCCCAAAGGTCACAGAGTCAGCAGAAAAATCAGGTTCCAACCCAGCAGGCTATAGCCAGAGTACATTCTGTTAACCATATACCATGGAAATCACATTTGTATAAGTCTCAGAAAGCAGAAGATCCATTCTTGGGTCAGGTGGAATTTCAGATTAGGACTGGGATGGTGACTATTTTTCCTGGCAATGTCCATTTGGTTCTACCCTGCACCAAACTCTATCAGCATCCTATCTCCTTTGAAACATTGACCCATTTTACCCTCCTTTACAAGTAGATTATTTACCGGAAAAAGGGACAAAATGAGGAAAAATCTATACCAGCTCCATGCTAGGTCAACTTTCAGAAGATTCCTCATCAAGCTAATATTTTAATAATGACATATAGAATATTACCTCAAGAATAGTCTCCAATTATATTGCCTAACCTCCTCCTTATTTTTTCTGTTCACCATAGGGTAGGAGCCTAACTGAGTTGATATTTTCCATTTCTGGTGAAAAAAATATATATGTGGAGAATAAGTTCAGGTCATTTTTATTCAAACTGGTTCTGTTCTAGCAATGATAATATATGTAGTGCAATAATTCTCCATTAGAAGATGACATCTACTTGAAAGGTCTCTTGTTAGCTGAGTGTTTCTTTTATTGAATTATTGGCCCTATTTTCCCGGTGGTCAGAAAAGGGAGAAAGGAAGGGGGAAACTGAAGGTACAATTCAACTTGAGGCTGACAAAGAGGCAATAAAGACTTCAGGAAAATGTCAAGACAGCTTTTAGATTTCAAATTCCAAACTAGTACCCCCATAGACTATTAAACCTCAGTCATGAAACATTCGTGATTTCCTCCATCATCTGTAACTCTGGGAGAGTATAAACAAAGATGGCAAAGATGGTACATGTCAAATGTGACTTTGAATCAACTACATGTGCAGAAGTTCACAATGGACATAAACTAAGACCTTAACAAATGCCCAGACTCATGGCTACCACCATGGCCTGTTTTCCTCATCAAATGCCCTAAGGAATACACTTTATTGAAAACCTTGATTCAGTTTGGACTTTTCATACCGAAAGTGTGAGAAAATGCAGTATCAAAGAAACAATAAAGAAAATTAATTTGCTCATGGGACTGAAAAGCCACGAGCTTCCCCCAGAAGCTAGAATGAAGTGATCAGAACCTGAGTGTTCTCTGTCCCCCAACTCCATTTTCCTACCCCACCTCTACCCCATCAGAGCTAAAGTTAGAGACAGAGAAGAGAGATGGACCTAGGTGAGGGTCTCTGAGAGGGTATCAACTCTATTCTGTCTCAGCACTGAAATTCCAGAGGGAGAAGGGAGTGGGGAAAGGGAAATGACCCAGAAAGCTTTAGATCTGAGATCAGCAGGGCTTACTTTCTCTAATATTGGAGTAAGTAGAGGTAACTCAGATTCTCAGAGACAGTAAAAGCCACCATGAGGTTGAGTGAACAGAGGAGACCATAGACTGTGAGCTCTCACTGGACTGGACAATGAATCACACAGGGCCCCAAGAGGGAGGATGCCTGCCCCAGAGACCCAGCGGGTGAGGACAACAAGACAATGCAGAAACCAGAAGCCCCATTGCCAGTGCATGGATACCACAGAAGCTTCCTCCTGTCACCCAGGAGAAGCAAAGAGAGTGGGACATAGGAGAAGCACAGCAAAGAGGAACCCGGAAATAGGGCATTTGATGAAAAGAGACCTAGTTAACCTGTGAGTCCCTGTGTAAACTGGCAATAACTGAATTACCTCTAATAGGCATGGTTAAGATACTTTTCTTTGTTTCAAACTTTCATTTCAGTCAGTTAACAAGAATGGGTTTTGATCCTGTTGACAGCAGTCTTGCCCACTGACCAAACATATATCCCCAAAAGAAGTTATCTGCTTCTCCAGCACATTGTTCCAAATGCATCATCTTCAACTCCACTCTTTTTCAGAAGGTTCTTGATAGCATAGCCTGTCAGAGCTAGTTTGGAAGATCCCCAGACCAAGCCATTTTCTTCAGTGCTCTCATATACTCCTCTAATATTGCTCCCTGTGACTCACCATCCCAGGATTTCAAATCCAGAAGGTTTAACAACTCTGGGTTGCTTGGCCTTCCTTGACCCGTGTCGTGCAAGGCTTTCTTCCATCTGCCTCTTTCCTTCATGTTTCTCTGCACCATCAGACCCAAATGGAGTCATGCCATTGCCATCTTTACTGTATGTAGCTCTATTTCTATTTGATGTCTTCCACATAAGCCAGACCACACCCAAAGCTGCCTTTATTCCAGACAGTTTAGTCTCTTCCTTTTCTTAAGACATGCTGTGATCATACCAAAACAAGATGTGATACAGTCAACAAGGGATGAGTCAAGGATTGCTCCGAGTGTGCAATTTCAGCTTGTGATACTGTTCTCGATATCCATTGTTCTTCTCTTGTGATATTGTCCTTACTGAATTTACTGTTCTCTGGGTAATCATTGAGGCCCTAAATGTCCATGGGGGGAGGAAAAGGGATTAAGATGTTTTTGACTCCTTGTCTTGCCTGAGGGTTTCAGCCCTGAGCAAGTTCTCTACGGATTCAACGAGACCGAGAAATGACAACAGAACATTCTTGGAGTGAAAGCATTTATGCCTGGCTTCATTCTCATAACGGTAGGTTGAACACTAGAATCACATCCACATCCAGCAGTCTGCAGGTCCATAATCCACCTCTGCCTCTGTCTCTGCCCAGAGAACTGGGTGGAGTTTTTTACACAATGACTCAGTCAGTAACAGCTCACTGCAAATGAGTGTGGAAGATTAGCATATCAGGAAGCTAATTACATCATCAAGTAGTTTGGGGTCAGGTAAGGATCCTGGCCATAGGAACTCCCATTTTCCCCACACTCTTTTGGTGTGGAGGGTTTATTGTTCTGTTTGTTTTATTTAATGTGTTTGCTTTTGTCCAGTTACCTAACAGAACTGAGAATTCAGCAGCAGATTCAATTTAGTTTTAAAAAATTAAAAATAACATTGTTTCTGTGCAACTGTGCTGTGACTGTGCTGTTAAACTCATGTAGGCAGAATCAATGCTTTGCTTAATAGCTGTTTGACCTGGGGATCTATAGATCGGCTACCTCATCTTCAAATAGAGGTAATAACAGTGCTTGCCTCACAGATGCATTGAATTAAATGAGATAATCGATGTAAATGCCTAGTTCAGTGTTGTGAACATAGAAAGCGCTTCCCAAACCTATGTACTTTTAGCTTAAAGAATCACTGACTTATGTGCGTTAATTACCATATATTGACCTAAGTGCAGACTTTGAGGATCTATAGAGAGGGTACATAACCCAGAATCAGTGGGCATATTAAAGAAAGTATCTTTTGAACTGAACGTAAAAAATATGGAAGAATGAATCAGTCAGAGAAAAAGGATAGAGATCACTCTTAGAAAGAAGAAATACAAGAAATGAAAGAATATGCAGGCAGCATTGGAGAAATTTGTTGTTCCTTTTGGCTTGAGTGCCATTGAATATGGGGAATAAGAAATTAATCTGCAAAGTGTGTAAGGAAGGGTAAAGAGATATCAGACCAGTGTAGAGAAAATCAAAGTTCCTATGGCCAGAATTCTCACCTGACCCTAGTCGGCTTGCTCACTGCATACATGTAGGCAATACATTATTAGTGACTCCATACAAGAGCTCTGCCCAGTGCTCTGGGCTGCACAGCTGCAGTAGAAGCAGAGACTGGAGTGGTGGCAGTGCTGATGACAGAGATGGAGACAGCTGTCGGGGCAGAGAGCCCCAGAGGCAGAGACCAACTTGCTGCATTCAGACGTGCTCTGAGGCAGACACGATTCTAGTGCTTGACCTGCCATGGTGGGAATAAAGTTAGGCATAAAAGTTCCATTGTCATTTTTTGGTGTCACTGAATCAAGATTATACTTGCCCTGGGGCTAAAACCCACTGGCAAGACAACCAGGAATAATGAGAACTTAAACTAAGATAGCAACTAATAAGATAGTTTGGATAATAACTGCACTAGTTGGGGTGATGATTTAATTATGTAGATAACTGTTGAACCACTGTGTTGTGTACTTGAAACCAATATAAGATTGTACATCAACTATACTTCAATTTTTAAAAAAGATAGGTTGGAGGTGGAAAGTGAGGGTGGCTTGGTAGAGGACCACACATCTGAAAAATATTCAAGAAATACTACTGGTAAGTTTTGGAAACTGATTAGATGTGCAGGGATAGAGGGCAGGTTCAAGAAGGGAGGAATCAAGGCATGGGTTAAGGGATAACTGGTTCAAGTACTAGTAATGGATCTAGACTCCAAAATGAGAAACACAGGGGAAGCAACAAGTCTGAGTGGATATGTAAGTAATTCTGTTGTAGTAAAGTTGAGGTGGAAGGATCCATGTTGGAAATATAAATTAAATACTCGGCAATTCTTTTAAAAATAGTTCTGAAATTTAGGAGGGAGGTCTAGTTTGGAGACAGGTATTGGGAGCCATTTGCACTCATTCCATTCGTAGGTGAGCTTGCTAAGGAAACATGGGCTGGAAGGAGATGGAGAGCAATGACATTTAGGATAGATACGGACAGCTGATCCCATCAAGAAGGCCGTGGAGTAGCCAGAGGGTATTCTAGATACTAATATTGGAACAAGTTTAGAAAAGAAGGGGATACTTAACTGGGGCAAATGAGTCAGAAGAGTCAAAGGTGCCCAATCTAGATTTATTAGGAAATAAGCAAATTGAATGTGAAGAGGGGGTTCCAGGCTCTAAATTTTTCCTAAAATTTTAGATGGTATGGCCTTTCCCTGGCTTTCCCCTTACCGCCCCCCCCCCGCCCCCCCAATCTTTGGCTGTTTTAGCTGATTCATCTACCAGCTCTCAGTATCAGGATCCACCACCACTCTGGTTTTATTCTGCTAAATTCCTTTGTGCTATGTCCCTTTTTCTCCTCCTCTCCCCTCTGTAGTTCTCACAAAAGCTTTTTACCTCATTACTTTCTTCTTTTTCAAAGATATTCCACCTGGACTTCAAACCTTTTATCCCTTTACATCATTCATTGTCAAGCTGTTTTAGCATACATTTGTATTTTAAAAGTTACCCCATTGGTGTGTGTTAGACTTTTAGATATTTAAAATTCCGCATACTTCTTACCTTGAGGAGTACACAGGACTTGCTTCCAGCTTACTGAGCACACACACAGCATTCTCTTATCAGGGTAGCCCTAGGCTCTCTGCTAGTACCTCTCCTACTTCCTGCAACACACTTCACCCTCCATTAACCTGCCTCTCTCTTGACCTTTTCCTCTCAGCTTAAATGCCACATCCTCCCCTGAGGTCCTTATCCTGACCCCCAAAGTGGGGAAGATACTTCTTACGTGTGTTTCCATATGTATATACTATTGCACAAGTTAGCACACTGAATTGTAATGTTCTCTTAAACTATTTTCCTTGTGAAACTGAAATTTCCTCAAAGATCCTGTTTTGTTTATCAGTATATATCCAGCCTGTAGAAACAGCCAACTAATGTTTGTTGAATGAGAATAACTATGTAATGGAAGATGATCACAATGTAGATTGTAAAACTGAACTATATATGCACAGTCATGACAATTATGTAAAACGTGTATTCATATTTTTGTAAACCATCAAAACACAGGCAAAAAAATGCTATGACTTTATGAGTCACATAGGAGTTTATAAAAGGAGTGCTTTGGGGAATGATTATCTTTTAACTTTTGTCTTAACTTTTAAAATTTAAATGATTTCATTGTAACTTATAAGAAATACATAATGAATTTTCAATAAACATTGTCATATTTCTAGTCATTACTAAAGCACAGTAGCTCTAATATTCTTAAATGTTTCTTTATGGAATGCTCTCTTTATTGGAGTATTTCCAGGCATGAATTATTTTTACCCTAACATTACTTTGAATCTGGAAAACATGAGAAACTGGGATGATCAAAACATGAATCCTAGTTTGCTTTTACAAGTTGATCCTTTTCTGTCAGATAATTTTCTTAGAATTGATCCCTCCTCTTTCCTGGCTCTCTCTTCCTACCCATTCTGAACTACATGTTTGCAGTCTAAGATGCCTGCTGTTGTAACTTGCCCCTTGTTTAAGATTGTTTGTGATGCAAAGATATTTAGATTTGACCTATGAAACTAGCCGTTAACTTTTGACCTATAAAACAAACCATTAACCTTCAGGTTTAAAAAGAAACCCCGCTAACGTTCAAGGTTTGTTAAGCACATCTTTACCCAATCTCCTAGTCTCACCCTGTCTGTGACCCCCACCCATTCTTGCCCCCTGGTGCCTCAGACTCAGGAATGGGGTTGGCTCAGGGATTTCTTGAGGGAATTTTCAAAATCCTTGCCAATTTTTTATATTATTAAAACCTTAATTTTTGTTTTACCTATTTCTATAATTCCTAGGTCACAGTATAAGTTTTAAATTATGAAATTATATAGAGGAAAAAGTTAAATTCACTCTCTACTTTGCCCAACCTGCCCTTCTCCAAAAAGATCATTATTGCTAATACTATGGTTCATAATCTTGCAGATTTCATGTTTGTTTATATTGTAGTCAACTCTTATGTATTCCTATATGCATTACACATATTTATGAAGGTATACAAATATATACTGATATGAACATATGTGTACATATGCAAAACTACAGCTGCATATGCATTTATGTATCTACATGTATATATATTTGTAAATGTGTGTGTTTATAGTAGAGAGAGCAAGAAAAAGAGAATAAGAGTGAACTTAGTTTTATTATAATGAAATGAGTCGTATAATCTAGGTGCCTTGGTAATTTTATTTTCCTTAATGTTAAAATTCTCCAAGTTTTCTCCAAGTCAGGAAATATGAATTGACTTTTTGCTGTTGTTTTCCTATTTGCTTTTATTGCTCTTGTTTTTTTTAACCAAAGCACAGTAGTTTAGAATATGATACCAAACTTTACCCATTCCTCTTAGATTTGTTTTAAAATCAGTGATTATCTTGTCACATGTCTTTGTGACACATGCAAAAAAGAGCATTGAATAAATTCTTATAAATAGATTTGCTGCATTAATATATACATTTTAAATATTGATAGATACTCTGATTCTAATTTATTTACAAAGACTAAGTATTATCAACACTTATTTTTTCTCAGTCTGATTGTTGTTTTAAATAGAATTTCTTCTGTCTTTCATGTCTATGTTTACTAGTGGAGTTGAATATTTTTTTAATTTTTATTTGAATATTGTTTTTTTTATTTTCTTGTTTTGCTTTGCTCACTTTGGATTGGATTTTTTGTATTTTTAATATCAATATTTAGAAGCATTTTTATATAATATAGTTACTAATCCTAACAAAATTAAGAGGTAAAATTGTTACAGAAGTTTATCATTTAATTTTATTTGCTAAGTTTGTCACTGTACACAGATATTTGTTTCTATGTGGTCAAAACTTTTCTTTTATAGCTTCATGGTTTAGTTCTCTGCTTAGGAATCTTCCATATTACAAGGTTAAAAAGATAGTACCTCATTCTTTTTTCTAATGTTTTATGTATTTATTTTTATATTGGGATGCTTCATTTTTAGTTAATTGATTCAAAATTTATTTTTCTTTGTTACTTTTCATAAAACATGTCCTTATGGTTTTGATATCTCCTGTGGTAAAAGGTTTGTTTAGCAATGCTTTTCTTTCTAATTTCTAAAATATAGATTATTTTCGATACTTAAATTTTGTTAAATTCCATTTCTTTGATTCTAAAACAAAATTGTTTGTATAATACATTGAGAAAAATAAAGACCAAGTCATGAAATGTACAAACCAACAGAAATCCTTAATAAATAGATACAGATTTCTATATGATCAGAGAGGATTTATATATCTTATTCCAAAATACCTTCCTTTATTTTCCAAATGTATCTGTATGTCCAGTTTTAGCTTAATTACTAATTACTATTTATTAAATTATGTATCTATAAAAATTTGAATAGCAAGAAATGAATTATGATTATTTTCCTATTTTGTACAATTGATTTATTCTTGCTAATACCACCTCCTTGTATATTTTTACTTACAGATTGATACAACTATCTTTATCATAATATATATACATTTTATTCTATGTATCTATCTTCATTCATTTACATATATGTATATTTTGCCAAATGTCCTATATCAGGTCTGTCAAACTCCTCTCAGCCATATTTTACCCCAAAAGCTCAAATTTTTTCATTTAGTTCCTAGAAATTTTCCTACACAATTCTTCAATCTTCTGCTTTGGTCAAGACTTTGCTCCCTAGACCTCTGGCAAAGTGCATCCTGGGATTTTATTTCACTATCTTTCTACATGACTCCTCTATTTCTTACATCCCAGGTCTTCCTCTTTCTTAATTTTCTATCCTGTTGTGCTGAGTATGCTTCCACAAAAATATATTTCCCTGGAGCACAGTGACTTTGGTAAATGACTGTAGATCTCTTCAGTGAAGAATCAGGAATTACTACTATCCACACTAGCTGTGGCTTTGCAGCATCTTCTCTGCGGGGTCCTGGCCTCCCCTTCCATGGGCTCTGAGCCATCAAGGACTTGCTCTGGGTTGAGGGTTGACCAAACCCACTCCACAGGCTTTCCGACTACCATGGCCACCATCTCTCTCAAATACTAGAGATTAGACATTAGCCAGTCTCTGCGCTATTATTTCCTGTCCTTTTCCTGCCTAATTCCTGTTTTCTCATTCTCTTCTTTTCCTGATATGTATGTAATAGGTTCCCTTTGCCCTAATGATGTGAAATTAAAAGTTTATTTTTCCTCTACTAATGTTTCCTTTAAATTATTTTTTTCTTTAATATAAATGCTAAGAAAATAGCATCTATTAAGCTTCTGAGATGATTAAAAATTTAGCATACTTTATTATTCCACACTGCCTTCCTCACACATATTTCCCAATATCATCCATATAATTTAGAGTTTAAGCAACTGCTTATCATGACATAGTTTTGACCTTATATATTTTCCCTTCAAAACTTTTTTTTGCTTTTAAAATATTTACTGCCTCACTAACAGTCATTTTTAAAAACTCACTCTGTATTTTGCTGACTTCATTGCCACTTGTATAGTGTTTTAAAAACCATCCCCCACATTTGACTTTTCAGTTTTAATTATATCTCAGTAAATACAGTGTGTCTCTCAGTAGCTTTTTCTAAAGTGTATTAGTGGTTTGCAAAATCAGGAAAATCTCTATTTTCTTTGCTCATGAGCAGCAAAAATAAATTTCCACACTTGGAATCTGCAGGCAGACCTGGCATTAAATTAGGAAAACTTATTTTATTGCTTATTTAAATAGTGCTCATCTTCTATTATACTTCCTTTTTATTCTTTTTTGTTGTTGGAATATTCATTATGGTTCATTTTTTCTATTTAAAAAATTATTTTATTATCTTTTGGGGATTTCTATTAGATACGGATTGTATTTCCTAAATCTCTTCTTCCCCTCTCTCTCACTTCTCACTTACCAATTTTTTTTTTCTGTATAATGGGAAAATTTATTAGTTCACTTTCTATTTTGTTCATTCTAGTTTTACAAGTTTCCAATATCCTCACTACAGCTCCCAGTGTGTTTTTTAATTCTACAAATATGTTTTTATCACTGCACAACCTTTACCAACATGTTATTTTTTTCACCAGACACTAGATTTTGTTTCATAAATGCGAGACCCTCTCAAATACTTAGGTGTACAATGTCTGACTCCTTTATCTAGATAGATCTAGTTCTTTTTCTCTGTTACCGTGAAAATTTTCTTCTTATTTCACTTTGGTCCCCTAGAGGAGGAAGCCCTGTGGTGCAGAGTTTCTGATATTGTTTGCTGCCCGCTTGGGAGGAAGCTTAACAGGTTTCAGCTAAAAGTAGCACTCCACTCTGCAAGGAGCCATGTAACAGTTGTTCATTCTTCCGACTTCTTTGACTTCTCCTTTAGGTAGAAGCTCCGCTTCTTATACTGGTGTCCAGGTGGTTGCAGGTGGACCCTGCTAGGGGAGACTTCACCAGGGGTCCAGCTTCGTGTCCCTTACCGCTGTTTATTCTCTAATCTGAGGACCTCACTGAGGGTTAGAAGATAAATTGACTTTTGTCATTACATCATCCATAAATGTCCATGAATGATTCTACAATAATGGGTATTTCCAGACTGTTTTCAATTCCCTTTTCAAAATCTCTGTGCCTATCCTACATCTAGCTTAAGTTTCTCAGAGTTTTTATTATGTAGAACTTTCATTCATACAACAATTATTTTTCAAGAAGTGAGGATGCAGTAATGACAGAAGCAGATAAATCTTGAACTTCCAGAATCATATACCCTAGTGGAGAGGAGTAGATAATAAACAAGTGACCACATAAATGCGTGTTACGACACAGTGGGAAATGGTAAATAGATAAACAAAGCAAGGTCAAGGAGAGGAAAAGGAAGGTGAAACATTGTTTCTAAATTTCAATCTGATTTAGGTCTCCCTTCCCAACAAAACACCTTTCTTCTATTTAATTTCTAATTTCTTTGGGAGTCTAGTGGTAGAGGGGAAGGAGCAGAGTTAGATGCCTTTATTCACATAATCTTCTTGCCTTAAACCTTTTTCTTTCTCCTTTCACCTACAGAATCTAATCTGTGATTCTATTCTTGTTTTTATATTTCACTTGATTTCTTAACCCACATTCCTGATTTATATTTCCAATTGTCTAGACATAATCACAACAATATAGCACATATATCTCCACCTCACATTCAAATAGAATGCATCTTCCTCTCAAAACCCACTCCCCAGTCTGTATTTCATAGAAATCAAAGTCATTGCAATGTCGAGAGTTGTTTAGATTTTAAACCTTGGATCTTATTCAATTCCTCTTTCCCCTCTGCTTCCTAAATTTAGTTCATAATCCCCATCAACTTGGATTATGAGAAAACTTCTTCAATTCCTTCATTTCCAGTCCCAAAGCTGCTGACTAGTTTACACCAACTACTCAAAAGCATCTGATTAGTTTTTCTGCTGACTGTTCTCTTTCCTCCCGACCCATCCTAAGTACTGAAAACAGCGTGACAGCCTAAAACACATGCATAGTACATAATAACATCACCCTCTGGTTTCAGCGGTCCCAACAAATTATTTTAAAATCAGGAATGTGAGGCGTTCTTCTGTATTTAAGGTACATTTAATTGGACATGCCTTATATCAGTCTCTTTAAAACCAGTCTTTTTAAAAACATGAAATGACTTGTGAAGTCAGTAATATGGTCTAACAGTAGCGCTAACACACAAAACTATAATTTTCAGAATTTAAAAATCTTTACAAGGAAAAAAACATATCTAATTGTTATTCTTAAGACCTGGCTCTCTTCTCCTTCCCTGATGAGGACTGTAATTACGTAGAGATTGAAGTTTACAGCATCTATTGGCTTTAAGTTAAAGAAGTGATATATAAAGTTCAAAACCATTTTTTCAGAAGGAGAATAATTGCATTTGCCTTATATTTGAATAATGTCAAATAGCTAGAGCAGTGTAGCTCAGCCATGTCAAGGTGGGACAAAGACTGTCTAGGACGATTTTTTTTGCCCAGGAGAAAAGTTTTTGAGGAAATTATGACCTATCATAATATGAAAGAGAGAAACTATAATCAACATGTCTTCTGGTTATGATATTATCTGTATAGCTATAAATAAATAAGGATATTTCAACTACCATAGGAATGCAAATAGCTTTGTAGTGAAAAGCAGCAACTTTTTAATGAAGTGCAACATGGCTATACATCATTTGGACAGAAAAAAGAATAACCTTTAAACAGTGAAATTCCACAGGCAGGTAGATAAGTAAAATGATCATGATCAGAGAGGAGCACAGGCCAAATAAAGTGCATGTGCCCACTAAATTTCCTTGTCTTTTACAGACAATTTTCAAAGAGGGGACAACGAACCACCAAGCTAATAACCCAGGTTATTACCTTTACTCTTTATTTTAAAAGATCATGTAATATTTAAGGACTACCTTATTTGCCTCAAAAAAAATAATGATATTAATCATTTCAGTCTAGGGCAGAAAATAAGGAATGGAAGTTATGGGGCATGGTCCCACAGTGGGTGCATTTTTATCACCTGTACTGCTGTTAGTCACTGAAAGACGGGCGAGAGATTTCAGAAAGTCCACACACACGGTGCTGGTATCACACATTCACATTTTGCTCCTATTGCTGTACCTTGTCTCACCAAGCTTCTCAAAAGAAACCCACCTCCTTTGTCTTCCCTGAGTCTACACTGTAGAAATGGCAAAAAGAGAACATGAAAAAGGCTGGGATAAAGAGAAAACGTGGGAAAGGCTGAGCCCTCTAAATATCAGAAGCACCATGTCTGAAGTGTTTGTAAAGCCCAACCCTGGAGAATTCATCCTTCATCTTCTTTCTCTTTCTACTATCATACAACCTTCTGATAAGCTTCCTCAACCAAGCCTACCTCATAGGATGACTGACCCAAAGGGTCATCCCTGAGCAAGTGCCTTGTGCCAAGTTCCACAAAATAGTAGACAGAGTTTTTGTAACAGTAACATCTTGTGACGTTATGTTTTCAGTACTTTGTCTCTTAACAAGTGGCTTCGTTTCTCTCAGCCACACAAAAATGTAAACAGATATTATAGCTTTGGAGAAACTTCCCTGGCATTTCCTTTCTGCTTTTTCGACTACAGCGCTGTCTCCAAGTGCCAAAGGCATACTGGTTCTAACAAAGCATCTTTGCAAATGCACAAGTAAATGATCAACCATGCTATTGTCTTTAGAAAATGTGCAGAAAAAGAGCTGACATTTGACATGCAAGGTAAGCCCAACAAAGTATTCAGAAGATTATTCTTTCTTGCTGTTATAATCCACTAACTTCTTGTTGTTAGTTCTTAATCCAATATCATGTCTAGACTGTTTCTTCTCTACCTGCAACAAAGCTTTGGGAAAAATAAAATCGTATCTTTCTTTACATGCTTCTCTACCCTTCAGCTATTATCGCCAGCCAAGTCATGGAAATAGCACATTGCATTCTCCAGTTGGAGTTTGGGCTTTTTGTCTTTCTAGGACACTGGCAACCTGCTACGAATATAATAACAGACAAGAAACACAGGTACTTGAGATTCTTTTCACCAGATTAATTCAATCTTCTTTTGAAACAAGTACTAAATAAACATTAAGAGGATATTGCTGTAACTTCTGGAAACTATTAGTGCAATATAACTAATACACAAAGGATGATACTCTGACTAGATTTAAAAAAGCATGTTTGAAAACTTAAATAAGTGTCCAAATACACTCTAACTAAAGAAAAAAAGTACTCTAAAATAAAATAAAACAAATGTCCTTAATTCAAAGCATTTATTAAGAGATGAGGTATTCAAAAAGTGAAGAGGTATTTGAATGTACTGGTGAGAAGCAGCTCCCTTTAGTCCCAATTCTCCCACTCCCAAATCAATTTACAACAGCCCTCGGGTCAAGAAAGGAGTCTTGCTGCCTTTTAAGTTAGGGGAGCATCGAATAAGAGACAAAGAAAGTTGATGCAGAATAATTTGCAATTTCCTGCAAAATGACTCCCATGAAGTTTAAAGTCATCCAGAACTTCAAAACTGATCCCACAGATCAAATAAATATGAGACCATTTCAGTCTTTAACTAAACCATGTTGGCTTACCATTCCAGTAAGTACCCAAATGGATGTTTGCTAACTAGAAGAATTTTAAATAATTTTTCATGGGAGCAACTTTTTTAAAAATTTCCTTTTTTGCCATGTTTTCATTAGCTTTTGAACTATGATAATTTAAGAGAAGAAAACAAAATTAAGCACCATGAAAGACAGATATTTATAAACCTCTCAAGAATATGTATGAATACTAGCTGTCTGTCTATACATGACCTCAGTCCTCAGGAATGTGACAAGCTGGAGAAAGAAGACTAATCACCCCTGTGGTGATCTGTGAGCAATGCAAAATGATATTACTAAATACACTCATTTGGGGTATCCACTGTAGTTATTCCTGCAAGAAAAAAGATGAAAGAGGCTGGATATTTTGGAAGAAAAGACAAGAAGATTGGACTGCGTTTGAGTGGAAACAGGTGAAGAACACAGCCTTCTACAAGCAGGGATGTCACAAGTGGCTAAAGTGAACATGAGGTTGGTTTATGTACTTGTGTACCTGGGGAAGGAGTTGGTAGAGACTGTGGCTTAAGCTACAGAACAGGGCGAGGGAATGGTGAATAGCCTTTATTGGGCAGCACTGCCCGGCACACACATGCTAGTAAGGATGGAACCTAGCCTTTGTTGTGCTGCCTCTATGCATCAAGCACCTGCTGTGTTGGTCTGTGTATTATGAATTGGGAAACAGGTTGAAAAATCATCAGATCATGGAGGGTCTTAACCTATATTGGCCCATATCATGGATCACATAAAAGTAAGTATCTCTTTCCTGCCCTCTGATACAGATCATGCATTCACCCATTAATTCATTCATTCATCCTTCAGCCATTCATTGGTTGGGAATAGAAAGATAAATGATTACAGGACTTCTGCGCTCAGGCTCTCCCTCCCTTCTTCCCCACTCATTTAAATGAGGAAACCAAACAAGCCAACAGACATTAAGTACAGTGTGTTTAGGGCTCCTTGAGAAGTATATGAAGTCTGGTGATCCCGCTTATTTGTTTAAATTGGTTAAACAATACAGTAATTTCAAAATAAAGTGATGAATCCTGGCCACAAAGGTGCTCTAAATCCCTGCATCTCACAAAAGAGTGTTAAGATTTATGGGGATTCCTATACCAGAGGCATAGGACATCACATAAGGTTAAGGTATTCTTTCAACAAATATTTGTTCAGCGCCCACTATATACATATGCTAATCACTACTCCAGGGCCTGGCAGATCCTTCCTGCCCTCTAGCACTTAGATACTGAGATGGGAATCAGTCATGATAGATAATCAATCAATAAATGTATTACATATTACAATAACAGGATGAATGTGATTCATCTTCTCAGAGTCATACTTTTAGCAAAAGAAAAAATCAAGATAAGAATTTAATTTGAATTGAACGCAAAATATCACTTTTATATGAAAATGACCAGAGACATATTATGAAGCAGAGTACAACATTCACATTAATGTTTTGGATAAAATACAAGGCTTCAAAGTAATTTTGTGTTTATGACTGACCACCCAGGACCATACCTCAGAACTCTCCTTGCGTGTTTTCTGTCTTCTGCCATAATGGATACCTTGTGGAAAAAGTTAACATAATGCTGTTCAGAATTAATGGATTTTCTTTGCGACTGTCACATGGACTGCCAGGTACTGGCAAAAGAGTAAAGGTCTCTCAGATGTCTCATAGATATAATGTATGAGAATTTCTTATATCACAAATACATTTTTCCTCCAAAAAAAGTCAGTATTAGTTTACTCCAATCATTTTACAGTGGTAGTTTTCTTGAAGAAAACATGCACTACAGCCATCATCCATTTCTCTGGAATTTACAAATAAAAAACTTTATTGATAATTACCCATTCTATATCCCTGTTTGGATTGTAGCCTTTTCCATTCCAACTGGATCACGTCTAGAGGCTGTGAAGGAGGTGAGGAGAATTGGGGATCAGGCTTGGGAGGGCTAGTGGGGGAGAATCCTCACAGCTGGGAGATTGCCAGAAGGGACCTAGTGCAGCTGTCATTTAACACCTGTCCTCTTTTCAAAAGCAGGGGGTGGCATTCTTCTGGAGAAACCAGAGAAATATGGATTAGAGGAAACTACTAAAAGATGGATAGCCTATTGTTTCTGATCTTTTGGGCTTCAGAAAAATTACTAAGAGACCAATGTTATGTTTGAAGAAAATGTATTTTGTACACTGCATTTTATACACTTCTCCACCATATAATTCAATGATGTGTTGTAAATTGGAAACACAATCCAAAATACAACCAAAAATATTATTGAACATGATCATGGGTAACAGCAAAAAAAGTGATTGAAGAGAAATATCAATACGAAATCATTTTTATTACATTGGAAAAACTGTTTGAAATCAGATGTTAAATATTTATATGAACTAATAATCTGTTCACATGAATATGAAGGAATTTAATAGTACCAAAGTCTCTGGTATTACAGATTGTGGCAATAAACTTAGAAGGATTAAAAAAAGTCTATTTCCAGTAAAAGCAAAGACTTTAATGCAACTAGATTTTAAGCGGAATGCACAAAGAAAGAACCCACTTTTACTGCTCTGAGTTGCTCCATCTAGGCCTACTTGAGCGTTGTTTTCTGTTTTGGATATCATATGTTTGAAAAGAAAGACAAACTGGAGTGAGTTCAAAGGAAAGTAACTGAACTGATAGAAGGTTTGGAAATAACACAGACCTGCGAGCAATGAGCATGTTCAGGCTAGGGGACAGACAATCGAAAAAAAGACATGTTAATTGTCTACAAGCACTTAGAGTTGTTAAGGGAAGAGAAAGGACAATATCATGTTAATCATTAGGAAAAAAGTAGGAAGCCATAAACTTAGGATATTCCTGGGAATTGCAGATAATAATTTATTTTGCTCTCCAGATAATTTATGTAACTCTGTGGCTTGACGTTCAAATTCAAGTACATAGGCACAAATGGCATGTGTTTTTAGACCTAAGGGCACAAAAAGTCCACAAATCAATGTTTGTGGGTAAAATCTGGTTGGGAAGAAATATGTGGCCTTTACTTTTTGAGATAAGTAGGCCTTTACTTTTTAAGATATCTCAGAGAGAGAATAAGTTTCAGTCCATTAGGGAGAGTTAAGAAAGGGGAAAAAAATCCTAATTTCCCTGCCAAGCAAAGGGACAACTTGAAGTTCAGGTAATATTTCTATGAAAAAGATCTTTACATACAGATGCTTCTAGAACGTACTGGCTAAATCTGAGCACTCAGGAAGAAGCCATTCCCTTTCCCCGTATGCTATTCCCTAGTTTCCTTTCACATATTTTCAATGTCTCTTTCCCCAAGCAGGCATTTGGTGGTGCAAGGGGCAGGAAACCGAGGAGTATAACATTTTTATAATTAAGGCAGGATTAGTAGTAAGAATGCCCAGCAACCCAAAGGCTGAGCAGCATTTTTGATGTTTGAAAGAAGTGTGTAATGTTGGATTAAGCTACAAGGAACCCAGCATTTTTTTTCTCCAATGAGGCTTTGATGTTGGGGGTCGGGTGGGCCCCTTGCCGCTTTGCAGTTGCCTGGGCACTTCTGATGCAGTGCCGGTGTTCTCATCCGCGGCAGCAGAGTCCTTGAACCAAGAAAAACTGACACTGCCTCTCATTAATGGGTTCCCCTGGATTGCTTTTTTGTTATTTCTTGCTGCTCTGGTTTTTTCTCACTTTTAACATTTTCTAGTGACTTTGATTGATCTCATGTAATCTCTTTTTTCCACTTCTTTTCAAAGCATGAAAATTTCCCTGCCAGGTGGATAGTCCCCAATTCTCACAACTCATCTTACAATTTTTGTTGTTGTTGTTGTAAATTGAGAGTAATTCTGAATGGTGAGAACTCATAATTCATTCGAATGGAAAACAGTTGGGGGGTTGCCACACCTCATTGTACTTGACTGTTGACACTGGGGGCAGCTGTTACTGCCAATCTATCTTCAACCAACTGTGAGCATATCAAGATCACAAACACACACACATACATATGAGTGCACACACATAGTCTTCCATTATGTTTATAAATTTTGGAAAATATTAGAGTACCTTTTCTAAACTCTTTCTCCAAGAACTTTTAGTAAAATTCAGATTGATTTTACTTTTCCCATTTCCCATTCCATAATCTTTATCTGTAGCATTGCATGAATCCAAATTAACAACAACCAGAAAAACAAGGCAGAAGAAACCCTTTAAAATCATGAATTTTGGGCTAATCAGTTTGCCCTATTTGTATAGTCAGAAAAAGTAGAAGTTTCTATGTTTTTATGCTCCATTGGGTTTTTATAATTTTAAGTTCAAGAGGGTGATTTATGGATCAAATTATGCTCTTGGTTTCCATTTGGCCAAGAGACTTAACGTATACACTGCACAGGTGCCTATTAAAATAGAGAAGTACAACAAATTGTTCAAACTCATGCTAATCTGAATTTCAGGTTCTAATAGGCTTTGATAATACACATTCCAGAGTCTGAAAACGTTTTGCTACCTAATAAAGATGAATAATTTCCTCCTGTCCTGACCTACTGACATAGCTGTCAAGAATACCTTAGATAATTCCACTAATTAAGTAGAGTCCATTACACCACCTACCCCAAATCATTTCACAAACAATCTAAATGAAGATGGTAAAGGACCATCATTAATGCACAGACCACTTCTATGTGACCTCTTCTCTGAACTTTTCTATCTCTGAAAGAGGTGAGTTTCTTCCATGGGATAATAATGCCAAATAATACGTGCACATGTAAGATGTGCATTCTCTGGAGCAATGTGATAGGCCGACTACAAAAACACTTAGGTACAGTGAGATTATTGCCAACATATGGGCATTATCATTTTGCTTTTGAGAAAGAAAGGAAGACAGAGCTCCATTATTCCTTTAAGAATATAGGAACATCACTGATTTTCATATACTTCAGCTACTTTATATGTGCAGTAATGATAATGTACATGAAAAGTAGTCTGTGAACTGAGATTAAATTTTTACAAGTGTAAAACATTTTGAAGTATTTTTTAGCTAAAAGGCCACAGATTATGGAAGGAAAACAGTATGATTCTTTTCTTGCCCTTTTCACTATTCATATTCTGAAACAACTACACAAAAGAAGCAAACAATGATAACAAACAATGCTACACTACCACACAGAACCTTGCCTATCTAACTAATAGGGAGATTTTTAGTAAAAGGAATAATTTTGTGTTTGTTGAATGTAAATACCTCTCATGATGAATGTTGTAATTATAAGCCACACTGCAAGTTACTTTTCTCCATTTTCTCTTTTTCTAAATGTGTCAAATTGTAAATAAACCAAATAGGCTTGAATATGTATGTGTACTTATACCCTTCATAACTGCTCACGTTTCATAAAAAAGCTTCTGAGACATGTAAGTTACAAACTGGTAGGGAAAGTGGGTGGGGAATCAATCAAAAGACAGGAAATAATTCTGCCACCTTGTTTAGTAATGGTTGTTTCTTTTTTTTCTTTCTTCTAATACTCTTCCTTATCTTGTTTTATAGAAATCACTTCAGAGATGAAAGCCTTGGTAAAAATTGAAAATGATTAGGCATCAGGTTTGTGTTTAAATATCTTTTTTAAAAGACATGCTAATTAGTGTAGTTGAAATGCTTGGGCTTACCAATCTGAACTTAAATTTAGAATAAATAAACATTCAAGACACAGTTAAAGAGTATTTGTAAAATCTTTAGCTCTTTGAACTCCTGATTCTCAATTTTCTTAATAGTCATTCTTCATTATATTCCCATAATTTCAATATTAACATGCAAATAAATAGCCACGATTTAAAGTGAAATGTAAACAAAACAACATACATTACCTTATATATTTTCATATGTATAATCTTATATTTATAGGCAAAAAATGTACCCATTTCTCCATATTTTAAGGCCTCAGCTTTGTAGAAGATGAACCAAAACAGTAAACAGCAGAGGAAGACAGTGTGATTTGATTTCCCCCTTTCATTTCTTAGCCCATCCAACAAATATGTATTGAAACCTACTGTACTGGCCCTATTCAAATGACTATGGGAACACCAACGATGAATATGCATAGTACTAGCCCTCATAAACTTTGCTCTCTAATGGCACATTTTCCACCTTTATTTCCACACTCATTTCCCTAAAAATGCTGGATCTTTATGGAACATGGGATAGGACAATCTAACTCGATGGGTTCTACATTCTTTGAGCTCAGAACATGGAAAACATTTTTTTTTTTCCTCCAACATAGGTGGTCAGATCTTCTCTAGGGAAGAACCAGATTGGGATTTCAGAATTTATGAAATGAGCTCAGAAAAAAACAAAGGTCATGTGCCCCCAACCACACACGGACAGAGGAAATCCAGGGGAGGGGTTAGGTGTGCAGCATAGCCCAGAAAGTAAGTCCTGAGCAAGGCTGCTCTGGCCCTCGGTGGGATTCACGTGTAATTCTCCTCACCCAAAGTAAGCCTTCTCTGGCATCCTGTCTTACCAGGGGGAAAGAAGGAAAGTTACAAAATTACTGGTAAACATGAACCAGGGTATTACTGTGAGAAATAAAACAATGAAAAGATAATGCAGTGATTCACTGAGTGAACAATAAGAGGATATGAGATACAAAGAAACCCAAGAGTATTTTCTGTGGAAGATGTACTGATGCCCAGGTTCCTGCATCAAAGTAAGATGGCTTAGTCTCCAGCATTCGTTCCATGACTCTTGGATTTCAAGCTATTATCTGGTATTACAAAATAGCTCTTGCCCTCTCTTCTCAATGCCAAAGATCTGCCCGCTTTCTTTACAGAAAATAAAGTTGTAGACAAGAGATTTACTGTTTTCCACCACCCTGGTTCAGAACAGTTCCATTAGCACAAAATCATAATAGAAAACTATGTAATTTGCTTCTACCATTAAAAGCTTATTTTCCCTCTGTGTTTTATTTTTGCTGTTCACTTCTTAGTTTTAATGAATTAATTTTTAACTTTTTGCAGTTTAACCCTCCAAAATGGCTTTAATGATTCCCTTCTAGTCTTATTTCATTTGATAGATAGTAAAATATAATCCTGATGGTATTCATCTCTGCCCTGCTACGTTTGATTTTCCATGGCCACCTACAGAAGTTCATGTGCACATAGATATACAGAAAAATATTTTAACATGGTATATATGAAAATGGAGGCAGAGCCTTTGAAATCTCCTTATTTTGAAACATGTAGTTCGGCTGCCTGAAAGAGTCAGAAAGAACAATTAAGATAATACTATAAAACATATATAGGAAATGTGAATTTCATGAAAGTCTAGAAAACCTAAATTAAAATATACTTTAAGATGTTTTATCCAAGTGTAAGTTATTAATCCAGAAGAGTATTATCAACACCCTTTAAAAGAGCTGAACCAGTTCAATATAAGTACTTGTCATAACAACGACTTCCCAACAATACCAAAGTATGTTCTATTTCACCCAAAAGTAAAAGTGCAAAGCACATTGGTTTTTAAGTGTTAAATTACATTTCAATACCTTAAAAATGAATAGTCTGTCTTTGGAACTCATGTTAATTTAGTATAGACCAAAAAAAATCAGTAATTACAAGAATTAATTTACTAGTCAACATAGATAAGGGTCTACATTTTATAAAACCAAGATAAAAAATCCTATTTTCAAAAGTCATGATTTTTGAGGTTTATTTATTAAAATTCCAGAGCTATTTATTTAAGCATTTGGAAAACTTTTTCTTGTTAGGGTAATAAATTTATTGGTCAGGTACTTAACTGTTTTCTAAATACTGGATATTTTAAATTTATATATACAGCTGAAAATGTTTAAGGTCATTTAATTAACCAAGTTTGAAAATGTGACTGATTTTTAAAAGGGAAATTTAGTGCTTTCAACCTGAGTGAATAAAATTTTAACCAAAGGGCCCCCTAAAAGGTAACTATTCTGTTCTTACATTAAAAATAGGTGTTAGTATAGGACAATAGATTTATAAACTTGAACTTGATATAAGACTACATTTTTTAATATGAATCATTACATAATTATTAAAGTTTTTGGTTTTTCCCCCTCCTATTCACAGAAGCACTTTGGATCATTGAGAGAAGCTGTCTAAAGTTAGGAAACATTGCATAGAAACTTTTTCTTCAGATCCACTTAGTAATTTTCAAACTTCCTTCTCTGCAAAACCACCCTGACTATCCAGCAAAGTGAGTCATTTCCTCTACTGTATATCCGTAATACTATGAGAAGACACAAGTTAAGAGGACAAATTTTAAAATCAGACAACCTAGTAACAAATCTTGGATGTGTCACTTGCTAGCTGTATGATCTTGGACAAGTTATTCAACTTCTCTAAGTCACTACTTCCTTAGACAAAAGAAAAGCATAACAATGCCCACTTCTTAAATAAAATAACATAGGCAGACTGCTTGGTTCAATGGTTGATATTGCTTTGATCTTTTGGCATTGTGTCTGTGCCTATTTATCTAGAGGTAATAACAATAATAGGCAACATTTTTATAGTGCTTATTCTGGGCTTGCCATTTTTATAAGTATTTTGTGTATATTAGTTCATTTAATTCTCACAACCACCCCAGGAGATGAATTCATAGTACCCATTTTACAAGAGAAGAAACAAAGGTCCCCAAAATGTTAAGTAGCTGGTCCGCAATCACACAAGTGGGCAATTGGTAGAACAGGCATTTGAACCCACAGTCTGAATCCAGAGTTCATGCTTTTAACCACTACAATATATTGCCTCTGTTTTAAAGCAATTTAATAGCTTATTTGGCACTTTCTTATGATACATACTAGGAACCCAAAATTGACCAAGATGGAGCTGTTCTTGTAGTTCACAGTATAGCAAGAAAGACAATCATCTATATGTAATTACGTTAAAATATCAATGAAGGCAAGTCTTGGATCAATTTTCTTTCTCCTTCCACAGGTCATATCAAATGTCAACTCAAGTCTGCTATCCACTGGGCTGGCATTAATTTTGTCATATCCCTCAGCAATGCCTACATGCAAAACAGATTAAGCACGTGATGGTTTTCGTTGATCAAAAAACAAATGAAAGAAACTTCTGAGCCAAGGATGGCATTACCACAGACCTACCAAAGCAAATGGTCAGAGACTCAGCATCGCCGTAAAAGTGACACACTTGGACCCAGACTCTGCTAAGTGGATTAGTCCTCCAGGGCTTCCACCAATTTTTGGAGTCCCTAAATAAAGATTTCCCGCTTCAGGAAACAGAGCCTCTGTTTGATAGAAGAGTCAGTTAAAAAAAAAAACCACCATGACTACCAAAAAAAAAAAAGATGAGACTTTCTAGATTGATCTAGAGATATGCTTTCCTGAGGACACGTTGATGTATACTATCCTAGAAAGCCATCTGACTCCAATCCAGCGGATACTGCCAACCCTACTGAAAGAGTTGTATTTCTCATTGTAGTTTGGCCAATGCCAACAGGAAGATTTTGGACTAAGTCTATAGGCAGTAGAATCCATTCCACTACTGAGCCTCTAAGACACAAAAGTATTAACATTAGGGAAACATGTTAGCAATATGCCCCTCTCTCTCAATGCCTTGGTACCATCCTATATTCTCTGATGGAATAGCCATTTTTAGCCCCATTTTTAACTTTAGGAGAAACTTTTCACTTAAATGTTCAGGAGCCTGTCTTTGGTTCATCCAGAGGTAATCCAGTTTCTGATTGGTTCTACAATACGTGGATGAGGACAGCAGCTGTTGTTACATGAGCCTCACGGAGACATCTGGTCTTTATATGCTTCAAGTGATCTGGTACAGATTGCAATGTGTATGAAATCATTCCTTTGTGTCTTTGTTTTAATATACACATTGTGTGTGCAGTCATTCTTCCAGAATTAGTAGCTTCATTCATGTTACCTACGTAGCTGCATTCACTTCACCTACCTATTTAGGCCTGGATGCTTTCCCAATTGTTTAGATTACCTATTGCTGTATAACAATGTACCCACCCCCAAACTTAATGCTTAAAGCAAAAGTCGTTTTATAATCTCTCACGTTTCTGCAGATTGATTGGGTTCAACTGGGGAATTTTTCTGTTGGCTTCTCTGCAGTCTCTTGTGCAATTGCCATCTGGGTTACAATCATTGGAGATGCTCAACAGAGGTGCTAGCCACTGAGATGACTGAACCAATCTCCTAATTTATAGTGTCAAGCCCTCTTCTCCGTGTAGTTTCTCTTCTTACATGAAGGTCCATTGTTCCCCCAAGCACAAAAGCCAAAGCTTCTAGGCCTTTTTAGGAATGCAACTGGCTTAGCCTCACTCCAAGTCATACAACCAACCCAGGTTAAATGCATGGGAAGAGCAACTCTTAACAGGGATTGTGACAAAGAATTTGTAGCTAGTTTTCAGCTCTTTAGTAACAAATCATTTACATTCCTGCCATCTCTCACAGTAATCATTTACATTCCTCCAAAACTTATACACCTCCTCACAAGGCCACCAAGGGTCATCCCACTATAGAATCAGATTTAAAATCCAATATTACATGTCTAAAACGGATTTTCATGTCAATGTTATTCCTCATATCTACCTCTCTCAATCTGAAGACCTGCAAACAAAAGAGACAAGTTATCTGTCCCACCTCCTGACATACCAAATATACAACGAAGACACATGGTCCAGTGGGGCTGCAATGGATGTTCTCATTGCAAAAGGGTGAGGAAATAGCAGGCATCAAACAGTAACTTGTCTATAGAAATTCTGAAACACAGTTGAGCAAATGTTGTCAGTTCTCAGATCAGGACCCACTCCCTCTGTCTTACGATGGTTCTCATTGTTTCGTAATGCTACTTTCTGGTATTTCAGTTCTAGTCTTTCATTCAGCATTCATTGAACAAGCAAATCCATTTTGCAACTGAATACCTTCTTATGCCTGTTTCCTGCTTGTAAGAATTGGGACCACAAAGCCTCTTCTTCTTTGGAAGTGTATCCACTCCTTTTTGTCCCAACAATTGTAATTCCTTAAAAAACACTATAGGTTTCTTGTGTATCAAATTACCTTAATCTGTCAGACAAATGTAAAAACCAAAAACCTCTTCAAGAGGATCTGCTTTTCCTTGGGCTGAGAGTAAAGGTTCTCTAAGGAAACACACTTCAGATTCTTAGAAACCTAATTTTCTGCCACAAAAGTTTAAGAAGCATGATACAAGGATTCTTAAAAGCCTTTTTGTCTAGGGACAAGTTATCTATGGACAAAATTTAACCCACCACCTGTTTTTATCAGGCCTGTAAACTAGTAATAGTTTAAAATTTTTTTAAGGATTATAAAACAAACAGTACACTGAAAAATACCAAGCATAGCTGAAATAAATTCAAGAAATCCTAAATAAATAGAATGACATCCTGTATTCATGGATTGGAAGACTTGATATTGCTGAAGTGGTGATCTATAGATTCATTTCAATCTCAGTCGAAATCCCAACAACCTTTTTGACAGATGTGGGTAATTTGATCTTAAAATTATAAGAGACCCCAAATAGCTGGAATTTTCCAGAAAAACAGAACCAATAGAAGCCTAATACTACACCACAATGCCTGTCATTCACCCCACTTTATCTCTTCATGTAAACATTTTATCTTCTCACATCACCACAAGAAGTGTGAATGTAGTACAACAAGATACATACACAGCATGATGTATATTATATATATATAACACACACACACACACACACACACATATATATATATATAGCAGTCCCCCCTTATCCATGGGGAATACATTCCAAGACTCCCAGTGGATTCCTAAAGCCACAGATGGTATTGAACTGTACATATACCATGTTTTATCCTATGCATATATATCTTTGATACATTTTAATGGCTATTTAGGCACTTTAAGAAATGAACAAAAATAACTGATAATAAAATAGGACAATCATAACAATATTCTGTAATAGAAGTTATGTGAATGTGGTTTCTCTTTCTCAAAATATCTTATTGTACTGCATTCACACTTCTTGTGGTGAGGTGAGATGATAAAATGTCTACATGATGAGATAAAGTGAGGTGAATGACATAGGCATTGTCATGTAGTGTTAGGCTACTATTGACCTGCTGACAATATGTTGGAAGAAGGATCACTTATTTCCAGGCCACAGTTGACTGCAAGCAACTGAAACTGCAGAATGAAAAACCATGGACCACCCTTTGGTGATCTGCCATCTGAAGACCCAGGAAAGTTGGTGGTATAATTACAGATTGAGTCTTAAGGCCTGAGAACTGGAGGGCCAATGGTGTTAAGTTCCTGTCTGTTTCCAAGGGCTTGAGATCCAGGAGTGTCAATATCTGAAGGTCTGAGAAGACAAATTCCCCAGATCAAAGGTTCAGGCAGAGAGAGAATTCTGCTTTCCCCTGCCCTTCTGTTCATTTCAGATCCTCAATGGATTGCATGGTGCTCACTCACAGTGGGGAGGGCAATTTGCTTTATTCCATCTACCAATTCAAATCCTAATATCTTCCAGAAACACCTCATAAACACAGCCTGAAATAAGATAGATATTTGGGCATCCCTTGGCCCAGACAAGTTGATATATAAAATAACCACCATACTCATACTTTCCAATTTCAAACAATACAAATCTACAGTAATCAAGGCAGTGTGGTACTGGCATAAGGATAGATAAATAGATCCATGGAATAAAATTGTGAATCCAGAAATAAATCTATATAACTATGGTCAATTGATTTTCAACAAAGTTTCCAATACAATGGTGTATGGAAAGAATAATCTCTTCAACAAATGGTGCTGAGACAACTGGCTAACCACAAACAAAGAATGGAGTTGGACTCCTAGCCCATACTATATAGGAAAACTAACTCAAAATGGATCAAAAGCATAAAACTATAAAACTTTCACAAGAAAACACGGAAATAAATCTAACTGACATTGGATTTGGCTGTGCTTTCTTAGGTATGACCAAAAAAACAAGCCACAAAAGAAAAATAAAGTAGACATCCTCAAGATTTAAAATGTTTGTACATAAAAACACACTACCAATAAAGTGAAAATACAACTTATGGAATGGGGGAAAATATTTGCAAATTACATATCTGTTAAGAGTTTATACCCAGAATATATAAAGAGCTCTTATACCTCAACAGCAAAAACACAAGCAATGTAACTTAAAAATTGATAAACATCTTGAATACACATTTTACTAAAGAAGATACATAAATGTCAATAAGCACATGAAAATAAGCTCAGCATCATTGGTCTTTAGAGAAATGCAAATCAAAACCACAATGAAGTATCACTAGATATACGCTTTAAAATGCTTATAATAAATAAATAAATAAATAAATAAATAAAACCAGAAAATTACCAGTGTTGACAAAGACATGGAGAAATCAGAACACACATGCATTGCTGGTGGGCATGTAAAATGGTGCAGCCACTGTGGAAAACAATTCAGCAGTTCCTCAGTAAATTGAACAGGATTGCCATATGACTCAGCAATTCCACTCCTGGGTGTATTCCCAAAAGAATTAAAACCATGAGTTCAAAGAAAAAATTGTATATGAATGTTCATAGATGCATTATTCACAACAGCCAAAAGTTGAAACAACTCAAATATCTATAAACAGATGAATGGATAAACAAAATAAGGTATAGCCATACATTTGAATATTCATTTTCAGCTATAAAAAGGAATGAAATACTGATAAATGATACAATAGAAAGGAGCCTTGAAAGCAAAAGAAGACAGACACAAAAGACTACATACTGTATGATTCCAGTTATATAAAATATTCGAAAAAGGAAAATCCACAGAGTCAGAAAGTGGTTGTCAAGGCAGGGAGGGGTAGAGACTGGGATGTGACTGCCTAACGGATGTGGGTTTTCCTTTCTGGATGATAAAATATTCTTTAATAGGCAGTGGTAATTTCACAAAACACTGTGTGCTAAATGTCATTAATGGCCAATTTTATGTTATGTACATTATGCCACAATAAACAAACAAAGAATGGGAACACAGATCTTATGTAGCCTGCAAAACCTGTTATATTTACTATCCAAGCTATTTATAGAAGTTTGTTGACCCATCGTCTACCTGAGAGGGTCTACCAGGGAGGCTATTAATATTTTTAAAGTCTTACCAAAGAATCTTGAAATATTTACCCTAAGACAATTTTTACCAGTAACTCTACTTTTTATGCTTAGCATGAGACCATTTCTTTTTTTGAGGGTCTTTTGCTGGATGAAGAGACTAGAAATGACATTTTTTTTTAATTTGGCAAGTAACTCTCAGAAATGCTTCCTCTAGATTTTATTTGAAAACTGAACAGTTTTTTCTTTTGTTCACATTTCTTTTTTCTAAGTCTTAAAATGCATAACTAAAAGAAGTCAGCTGACATTTTTTAAACATAGAATTTACTAATAGTCTCCTTAAGGTTCTCTTAGCTTTCACTCCCAGCTGGTCCCAAAGAAAATTTGTGTGTGTGTGCATGTGTGTGTATGTGTGTGTGAACATCACCCTACTTACAAGTTGACTGGACCCAACTAGACAATTTTCTTGTGTTTGCTGTTGAAGTCAGATAGTGGTTGGGCTAGATATGTCAGATAACTTCTCCTACATCTCTTTCCCTCCCTCTCTCTCTCCCCTCTCAGTCTTTCTCTCTCTCATCTCTTCACATAACTAGTGAGGGCTTCCTCACTCCTGGTCCCAGGGCTCTTACATGGTGGCTAGCTTCCCTCAGAATGAGCATTCTGTAAAATCTACTTGAAAACTGCGAGGTTTCTTAGGATCAAGCTGAGAAGTCACAGTTTCTTTTCCACAAATGTCTAGTGCTCAAAAGCAAGCAACAGGCCCCACCCAGATTCAAGGGGAAGAGACTACTCAGTGGCATGAAATCTTATAATCATGGTTCATTGAGAAGCACAGCATGCTTTTTAAAAATTAAAACACAAGATTTGTGTGAGAAAATAGATAAATAACCTACAGTGAGAAGTTCAATAGCAAACATTTAAGAAAATGTTCAATGGTCGCATGAGGGAAGAAGGGTTACATACAGTCCTGCCTTAGCGAAAGGAAAGGAAAGTCTTCATAGGAATAACAAACTCTGAACTGGATTTTGAAGAATGACTATGCAATTCATATGGAGAAAAGGGGAAATATGTTCTTAGGCAGAAAAAACAACATCAAAGGAGGAAGCTCATGAGGTGGGCCAGAAATACTAAATGCTCCAGCATAAGTACAGCATCTATTTGGGTCACTGTAAGGCTGGCAACATAGATTGGGAACTCCACAGGAAAAGGTCTTATGGATACATACATCTGGGAAATTATACTTATTTTCCTGCAGCTCTTAGTAGCTCCCAATGAGCCTTAGAATACTGAATTCTCTGAGTAGTCTCGTAATAAAGAAATCCATTTAACTCCAAGAAAGTTGCCAATATATTTGAATAGAGAATGCTTTTTTGATCCAACAGTCGCAAATCATCCCACAACTCTTTATTTTATGGAACACCCTTGGGGAGCCATTTATGGCTCAAAAGAAAGTGAGAAAGATGCTAAGATTTTCACTATAGAGAAAAACTGGTAACATTTTGGATGGCTTTAAAGGGAACAAGACTGGAATGAAGGAGACCGGGCAGTATATAAGAAAAAATTGAGGCCTGAACTATGAAAGCACCACTGGGAATGGGGATGAGGGCAATGATACCATCTTTTATAATTCTAAGTGGGCTCTTGGATAGAAATATGCAGACTGCAGTTCCCATGACAGGATATTACTATCATTCCTCCTAATGGGCTTGTTATCCAATTATGTAGCTGTATTATTTTATATCGACTTGAACCAGAGATTAAAATGAAATTAAAAAAATATATATATATATCATATAAAACCTGTCTACACTACAGTGAGCTTATTGTTAGACAGGCCAAAGACAGAAAAATGAATTATCTGCTTCCCATTGGCCAATAAAATGAGCATAGCTGTTACTCTTTTTTTAAGGCAAACTTGTTTTTCTGTGGCTGCTCGATTCTAAAATTTATCATGTAGAATTTTCCCAGGGAGAGTTAAACTACAGAATGAATAGTGTCAAAGACATGTTTTGAAGAAGATGCAAGCATTCCTTTTCAGGTTTTTTTCTTATATGTTAAACCTAAAGCATATCCTAAAATGTTATTCTTTAGAGGTTTTGTGTTGATTTTCAGGGCCTGGGTTACATGGTATTATTCTATAAGGAAAAGGTGGCATTACTGATGTCTGCACCTTTAGAAATTGTGAGTACAACTTAGAAACCAAATCTGGAACAAGTTAAGAGCAGCATATACATAGGGGCTTAAAAAAGGCCTGCTGACCCACTTTCAGTAACCATGGGCAATTATCTGCAGATGCATGAGTAGTTTACTAAGCTCCTGTGCTGTTCATTTCTGTGCCTGACATTGTGCTACAGGCTTAACCCCTGTGGACATTTGCACTCACATCTTTTACAGCCAAATTTTCCACAGGGGAGAGAGAAACCCTTGGGAAAGGAAACTCGGCTGAAAGTAGGAAAAGGAAGATAGCTTGATCACTCCATTGCTCAGACACAAAGGAATTTATTTAGGTCTTGCTAAAACTTTGCTTCCAAGAGTCACATGCTTTAAATAATTTTCATTATGCTGTCCATTTACATTTTCAAATGAGTCATATATTTCACACTTCAGTGCTAAGATATAAACAATGATGATATTATAAACATGCCATTATAATCACATGCACAAAAAAATACAAGCAATGATAATACAAGCCCAGTTATGTTTTAAACATCATTATGATATCATCCCTTAGATTTCAGTAGAAATTACCATAACCTTTGCATCCAGATATATGGAGGTTAAGTAGACACAAGGGTTTGATAAGAAACTTTATCAAAATAAAGTTCAGGACTATCCATGACATAACTCTATTTTCATACCCTATTGCTACTAGCAATGACAAAACATTCCTCGAAGAAAAGTTCCATGACATAAGTTCAAATAAGGTAATAAATGCCCCTAAATTTTTGCACCTGCCTGGCATGTAATACATGCCCAATACCAATTAATTTTTATGTTACGAAACAGAGAAAAGATAAACTTAGGTATAAAATGAGCAGTTCTGACAAATACCAGTAGAAAGTTTTTTTTTTATGTTTTCTTATTGTCAGAGAAGATTCTGGGTTAATAGCTGTTAGACTACCAGAAGGAGTTAATGCTTGGTGTAAATAGTTGATGGGAATGAGTCTGTTTATTAAAATAATATGCAATGCAAGGGTATATCAATGACATTAAAATGAATTATCTTAGACCTTTATTAATATCACAGTTTGTTCTTCAATTGTTCCATTTTTGTGGGGGGTGTTTTCCTTCATTTAACTGCTATGTAACTTGAGAGGTTGTGAACAACTTACCAAGAAAAACTTATCCCACCTCATTATTCTAGTCCAGTTCAAAAGATGATCTCGGACCTTCTGTTACATCTGCAGATCCAAGAATCCCACTTCTGCCTTTTTTGTTGTCACTGTTAAGTGTGTCTGACTCCAGTTCTGCCAGGGAAAGAAAACTGAGAGCTACATTAGCAAAAGCTTCCTTTTTTTAATGTTGGGGTTTATTTAATATGACATTGTCTCTTCACCCTTGAGGAGAATAAAATGTTTACATAGGAGTTTCATGGAAATGACGTATTTCCAAAATATGTGATTTTTTTTACTGATCCTGCAATATGTATAGCTACTACTGATGGAAGAAGAAAGAAAGTGGAAAAGTACAGGGCCAAGTAAACACTAACACTAGTGAGGAGCTTGGGCTATTCTTTGAATAACTGTAACAGCTGCCTGCCTCTTCTACCCTGACAGTGTGTGTCTCTCCAACACCCCTGGTCACTCATCTCACCCAGTGGGAGCTGGAAAATTTCCATAACCTACCTTCCTCTTGCCTCTCTAGGTATAGACATTCTTCCTTTCACTTCAATCTATAAACTTCCATCCATCAACTGTAAAGCTCTTTAACATATCAAAATCTGTTTTTAAAAAAATCTTAATTATTTGAGTCAGGTATAAACTCAGCGTTCACTTCATGCCTTCCCACTGTCTGGCCCCAACCCATCCTCCTAGCTCATTTCTGAATGCATACATTTTTTAGTGTTCCCTGGATCCAAAATTTTCCATTGTTAGAGCATGAATGAGGCAATTCCAGCTCTGTTCATGAAATTTCTCTTCTTGGAAATCAACCCTGCTCCTGTTCTTTAAAGCCCAGCTCAGATAATACTTTCAACAGCTTAGAAAATCCCTCCTCACTCTGTGCCTATGTGTGTTTACACAAACATACTGATATTGAGATATATATATATAATTATATACATATATAATGGTGTGTGTGTATATATAAATAAATATATATCATATATGTGTGTATACATATATATATACTAAACACACACACATATATAGCCTGTCTTGTATTATATAATAGTAGAGAACTTATCTAACTTCTCATTTTACATGACACTTAGTAGTGCAAAGTGTACATGACAGGAACTCTGCTAAACAGCTAAATTACCGGTATGTTTATATATAAGCCTAAAATGTTATAAATAATGTATATGTATAAATATGTAAAAATATGATGTATAACAAAGCATTTTTTTTGTGCACACAAAAATCTACCTACCAAGTTGTTTTTATTACCATTTTTATCATACAAAAGTTTGGGACCATAGAAATAAACATGATCTATTCCTACCATGCAGTACAGTGTAACAATTGAGATTGTTATTATGGAAGACTATTTAAATATCATGGGAAAAAAGTGTTCATTATATATTCAAGTAAAAAAATACAGAATAAGGTTATTGTATAAAGCTATTTTTGTAACAACCGAAGTATGAGTACAGAGGTAACTCAGACACTGTATGCTACAATGTTAATGGTAATGATTTCAAAGTCAAGTGAAATTTTATATGATTTTAACTTTCTTCTTTTGCTGACTCAACATTTCAGAAAGATCTCTGATACATGTATACCATTCCTACAACACAAATATAAAAAAGTTAAAAATAAAAATACTAATATAGCTTGGAAAATTATTAGAAAACCTCTTCAGAGAAAAGCTATAGAAGACTAAAACATTGTAAGTTAGTTATTTTCTTAGGTTTTTTAACCTTTTGTTTAATTGAAATATAGTTGACATACAATATTATATTGATTACTGGCATACAACATAGTGATTCAACAATTATATACATTACTAAATGCTCACCATAATAAGTCTAGTTACCATCAAACTACAGTTCTTTAAAAGGAATATTCAACACCATAACTAAAACTCATATAGAGATGGAAAAATAATACCACTCGTTTTCTCTCAATCTCCATTGCCCACCCTTGCTTAAGCCCTCCTGTTCATTGGCCCTAGATTTTTCCTTATCCAATTATTTTGCACATTTTATGGAATTTCCCCTCTTTGCCCAAAAGCCACCAGTAGCTCCCTCTCACCACTTAGAATCAAAATCCCTGTTCTTAGATTTTAATTCTAGCTATCGAACTACTTTTTCTTAAAGCTATTTTCTTTCTTCAGACTAATTCCCTTACTGGCTTCTGAATGCACACTCCTACTTTCCCTGTCTCTTCTCTACCTAATTTAGACCTCTGTTTAAGGTTCACTTCAAGCTCTACTTCTTCCAAACAACTTAGCACACACACCAACAAATTCCCATCCTGCTCATCAGCCCTACTGCATATCCCAGCACACACACGTATGATTGTTTGCACCCTGTGATTATAATTTCCTTGAAAGAACTGAGAATACCCTATTTTTTTCTAAACCTTGCACAATATCTTTCACTGTAGTAAGTATATGGTATGTGCTTAATAAGCATTTCTTGATAGATTAATAGATATAAGATCAGCATATTCCTATACCATCAGCAAACAATTTACTTTTCTTAAATGACTGGCTTCCCTTTGTCCATTTCTTTTAATGCTAAAAAAGCTAACATTGCCTAAGAAAGGATGCTGATATATGTATTTGATAATTATAAAACATCATTCTAGGATGAAGAATTAGAAACATATTGAGAGATCAGTTATATTCCATCATCCTTATATCCCATCATCTTTTAAACTATAATGTTTTTTTAAAATAGATGGACTGTAATAGAAATAATGTGGTAAACTTTACTAAGGATCTTAATGATGAACGATAAAAATACAATAATAAAATGATAAGGAATGTAAGACACCTTTTTTCAAACCACAACAAACTTAAAATACATCCATCAAAGCTCCTGAAGTTATAACAAGTCAATATTTTTTCAAATTTTGCATTTTAACCAAAATGTGATCCTCAGCAAAGCCTAATCTAATAAATGAAACATCGGTGTCATATTTCTTTTGATGGAGAAGCAGAATGGTGATAATTCAGTTGGAGACAGAAAAGAATTATTCTGACAAGATCAAATAGCTACTAGGTATTATCGCTACTAGGTTTAAGTGTAGTGTCCTGAGTTTATATATTACCATTACTGCATACACTATTTTCTTGGTTCTAAAATAGATATCAAATAATCAGTGGTTGCCAGACCACGAAAAGCTGGAATCTTTTTGGGTTAAGCCTCCAAAGCTGTGTTTCTTATCCAGTATAACCACAATGATTAGAACAGTAAGTTAGAAATCACAGAAAATAAACATTTTTATTGGGGTGCACTTATAACTAAGTAAGCTCCACTTGCTATAGCAAAATTGTCAGATTGTCTTGGTGTGTGCTTAAACCTAAAACTTTGAGGGTTTTATATGTGAAATCTACAAAAAGAAAACTTATAGAACCACAACACATTGGTGGCTGCCAAAGGGTGGGGGCTAGGGGATGGTGGAAAGGGGTGAAGTGGTCAAAAGGTACAGACTTCCACTTATCAGATAAACAAGTTCAGTAGTTGTAATTTACTTCATGACTATAATTAACAATACTGTATTGTATCTTTGAAACTTGCTAAGAGAATAAATCTTTAAAATTCTCATCAGGAGAAAAAAATGCATATGAGATAACTGTGGATAACAGACATTAACTAAATTACTGTGGCAATTATTTCACAATATATACATATATCAATTCATTATGTTGGACATCTTAAACTAAGACAATGCTGTATGTCAATTATATCTCAATAAAATTGGGGAGGGGAATAAAATCTTAAACCTAAAAGGACCGTGAAAGAAAAGAATATTAAAATGCCCCTAAAAACATGGACTACTTTTGATTTCTTTTTCTGGAAAATTTACTAGGAGAGCAAATGTTAAGAATGGTACTCACCCATGTTTAACTTGAAATTGCTTCTGTTTGAATGATTTTCTGCCAAAATTCACTGTATAAAAGGAAACAACAGATATCAGATAAAATGCCTTAGACTCCTTTAAAGAATGTTGTAGATTTCTTATTTATTCTTTCACCAACCAGATACTTCTACAAAGATACACAAGGCTGTGGGGGAATTTGACTTCTGCAGCCCTTGCTAGGATCCTAGAGGACTAGGGAGGAATTCTAAACAAACAGTCTTTCAGCTCAACCTAGCCACAAAGAGCTTACATGCCCCTCTCCCCTACCTTTAAGTGGGCTCTACCAGTTCACCACCAGCCCACACTCACCAATACACAGGAGTCCTAGATCATCAGAAACCAGATCCTGTTGGGAAGAGTAAACACCAATCAACAGCCCCATTAGCCCCCAGGGGTCTCCTCACTTTGTTTATAGTAAACAGTAGGCAGCCAGCACCCGGAGACCTGGCCCTTCTGAATTTTTTATTTCATTTAGATGTTGTATGTCTGCCTTTCTGTAGGATTTTTCCTGTACTGTACCACCTCTGCTTTATACCTTTAAATAATTACTTGTTTTATATATTTTTCTCTTTTTAATAAAACAGGAGGTGGGGGGAAATTGCAGGTGAGCATCTGTGGCCTTTCTTAAAACAACTGCTTTCTCAATTGTACGTCTGTAGATGAGCACTGAAGTGCGAGGTGGAAAATGAAGATGCCTTCATTTTTTCCTAAACTCTCTCACTAGCGCTCTCACAGGCATGATTAGTCATGGGACCTCTTTTCCAATTTAAGGCCCAGACATCTTGACTTATTATTCATCTAGAGCCGTATTTGAAATGCAGATGTTTCAGGCCACAGGCTCTTCTAGTAGATGCAGCTGGCCTAATTCTTTATTGCTGCCCTTAGATGATGACACGCAGGAGAGAGGGGCCAAGTTTTGGATAATTCTCTTTCGCCTTGGGAGTGGCTAATATATGATGTGTGCTAAGACAGCTAGGAGAATCCCACGCAGCCCCATGGGCAAGGTCACCAAGCTGGATCAGAGACCTGAGTGTCACAGAGAGTCCAAAGTTCAACAGCTTAGTTAAGGCACTATGTCTAGAGAAATAATATTTACCTGTAGGAGCCAGTTTGTGAATCCCATTGGCAAGACGGAAAATTTAGGTCAGCAATTTTCTTTAATTGAGTGGATATAATCACATTTTGGAATTTATGGACATTCATTTGGCTTTAGTTAGTCATGTCCTTGCATCTTATCCTGTGTCTATGAAAGAGTACATGGACCTCATTTTGTCAAAGTTTTAGACATTTACATACATCTATAGAAATATACATAAATACAATGTATTTGTATTTTGGAAATACTGTGTGCTATCATATTCTCAGTGCAAAATTCAAGAGCCCATTTAGAGGTCTAAATGGTCCCTCATGATATTCATGTGACATTTATAGAAAGAAAACCCCTTTCATTATATGAAAAGTTTGATGCTTGAGGAAAGAAATGTTATTATAGCCCACCCAGAAAACAAATTCTACATAGAACTCAATTATTAGAAAATAATTTTCTTATATTTAAAAGTGCACTTAACATACTTTCAAAATGCTTAAAAATGTAAAACTATGAAAAATAATTGAAACTTAGAACTCAAATAATCAGAAGAAAGGATTCCAACTTGAATTCAACATGTGATATCACAGTATGTATCTAATAGTTCAACCATTTCCCAATAACTGTTGATGATACAATCTCAAACCTAACTCTTAATTGACAAAAAGCAAGAGAGCAGGTAAATGTGCCACAATTAATTGGAAAGGCTGTCACTCAGTCCACCACAGGGCTTCAGCAAGGGCCACCTCCCATCCCCTCTTTACCATGATTAAATTTGTGTGAGGACTCAGGACTGAGGTACTTTCCTAAGAGTTGAAGTGAAATGAGAAGAAAAATAAAGTCTTAGTCTACAAGGCAGACATTCCAATGTTTCTTAGCTGAGACATTTTTACTCCCCACATTTACTTAGACCACTGCCCTTCCATTCCTTCCCTGAGAGTCACAAATCAATATGATAGATAAAGGTAAAGCTTAAGGTAAGCGATTACCCTATAAGCTGATGGGAATTGTAATTTCAGAGTATAGCAAGCACTGCAGGGTACAGTAAGCTTACAAGCATAAAAAATTCATCACTTATTTCCAATGATTGATTTGTACTCTGGTTTAATTAGCCATGAAAGAGTCCGTTTTTTTAAGCTTTTCTTTACTTTTCGTTTTTATTTCTTTTTACCACTGCCTGCTGTAGAAGCTGATCCCCAGCTGTCAAGTTAAGGAAATTTAGAGGTAGACGCTGAATAAAAACTTTGCCAATCATGAATTCATCTTCATGTATCAACTATAGTTCTCAATAATTGTATAGACTACCAGGGATTTAAAATTACATTTCTGGAAGATTGTGTTATTAGTATAATTAATATCATTTTAATTATGATCTCATTATTTACAAACATAGTCTGTAAAGACAGATGTATTAGCCTGCCAAAAAACAGGTGTTTTATGGTAGTCACTAAACCAACAATTTGCAAGTCAATCAATTCTTAGTAACCATGCAAGTAAAGTTAAGAGGAATATACATTTATAGAACTAAGTAAAGAATGAAAAGCTGACCCATAAAGTGGATGGGGGTCAGGGTGGAATAAGGGGTTGGGGATGAGGGCCTGAGGAGGGGATGGTTTGGTTACTAAAATAACAAACTCACAAATGCATTCAGAAATTCACCAAGAGCGTCCATGTTGATTTTAACTAGCCACCATAAAAAAGGAAAAGTCAGGACAATAGTGAAGGCCAGCTGTTGTTTTTCTTGAAGAGGTCCCAGCCCTGTATGCTGAGCAACTCTCCTTGAGATGGCCTGGCTGAACAAATGTTCTGTCCACACTTTAAATGGCAGCTGGTTATTAAATGACTCCCAATAGAGTGAACACTTGCTATTGACAATAAGGTAATATAAGGACCGTGCAGGGCAATCAGGATGGGAATGTGAATGAAAAATCTTTAATCTGAAATTACAGCTGTCAGGGTTATATTATAAAACATGAAAGTTGCATCTGCAGTTAGAATTAATGTGTCCCCAAAGCCAAGTTTCTCATAAACTGCATCTTGCAGATACATATTTTATAAATAGACTACCAGTCTTCCATAAATCAAAGAGAACTGTGGCCTATATGAAGGAATTAAAAGGGGTCATCTCTCCGGGCATTCGTATTCACTGAGCAGTACTGGGGAGGGGGATGCAGTGTGAAATGAACATTGATTTCCAAAGTCTGGCAGAGAGGTTAGAAGCATTAGCTCTGCACAGTGATATCCACTGATTCTGGCACCACATACAAATAACTCTAAGTTATATTTTGTAATAAACTGTGAATGAGGAGAAACAGGGATTATGACATAATATAAACAAGTGAAATTGCCTTCCTGGCAAATTTACCAACAAAATGTAAGTTTTGGTTGCTGGGTGGTTTATTTAAAAAAACTGATATGACCACTCTGAGGGCAATCACATACTTTAAAAACAATCATAGTCTTAAACAAGATAATTTTACATCAGAGATACGTAAAATCTGTATTAGTAGTGTCACATAAACACATAAAATTGGGGACCTAGAAACATTATTATAGGTCATCTAGTTCAAGAATTCATTTAAAACCTGGTTCATTTTTAAAATAAACATATCAAATACCAAACACAGTTATATTATAAATCTCTGAAAACATCAAGCACTTGTTTTCATAGTGACTGAAATCCCATCTTTGTATTTGATAGTGTATCTCACTTAAAAGACTAAAAAGACTGTAATGAATGAAGTGTTACTTTTATTGTAATACGTTGGCCACTGTAGTGAGCCGATGATACCTGTGTTGTTTTAAAAAGGTAAAGCCAAGTCTTTTTCATCAGCTGCTTAACATAACAGCCCTTAGAAAGAGAGGGAAATGATAAATTAACAGATAACAACATCACTCATGTGACCTGTCCCATTTGGCATTATTTACCCCAGGAAATGCTTAGAAATTTACCATTGCTATGAAAAAAATAATAAGACAATTTTCTTAAAGGCTAGAAGATAAAATACCTCTTAAGAAGCAACCACTTACTTTGCCTGAGTAATAATTGTTACCCCCCAAAAGGGCACTATACTTTAAGACCTCTATTATAGTGTTAAACAGAAAAACCAAATAGATAAACAATGTATACAGGTTGATAATTTCCTTTGTGTTAATTTTGTAGAAGACTAGCTTAATACATTTAATACAAACCTTCCTCAGTTTCTGAGGTGAGAAACTGCCAAAGACAACTGCGTAGAAACTAGTGGGGTCCAAGTATTCAGGCTCTGTAACTGGAAGTTGATTTCCTCTCGGCCTCTGGGGTTTGCAGACTGGCTAGGTGCTTCCATCACCAGATGCTACTGGATTTTCAAGGGGTAGCAATTGCTGAAAACACTTTTTATGCCTGTTTTTCACAATCACATATGACCTTGTCTTGTTATCATGGATCTTAGCCTCAGTTTCCCAGCCATGTGTGACCTCCAGACTAGTTATTACAGGGAGCTTTACCTATGTCTCCTATGGCCAGCCACCCAGAAGCTTCCAGTGGTGTAAAATGCAACAGCCCAGCCACTTAAGTATCTGGGCTGATGAGAAAGCACAGATCACAATTCAAAGCCAGAATCTTAAATGCCAAGACTTCAGGGTGCGTCTGTTAGCACAAGAGGTCTCAAATCGGATTGGAAATATAGATCAATTCCTCACTAATGATCCAAAAATGGGTCTAATAGCTTGTCAATTGAACATGAAATGGGTAGATTTTTATAAGCTGTAGCAATGTTGTACTTTGATAACTTTGAATATAAATGTTAAATCACATTTTATATTAACATTGTTCTTAAAAATGAAAATATAAACTTTAATATAAGTATTTTATGCTTACAGTAATGTAAGCTTTGACTCCTACAATGTGACACTCCAACAGAGACTGAACTACAAAAGAAATGAAACCTGGGGTGGGAATCTAGCACTATAAAAGGGTATGAATTGCTTTCCTGGTATTCTGGAGCCCTTCAAAGGGAGAAGAAAGGAAAAGGATGGGGCGGCAATATGAGAGAGACAGCAGAAACAGTGAGTGAAGCTGGGGGATTATATTAAAAAAAACAACTGTGAACTAACCCTACAGTACAAAATGCTTCCTAGATGCCCTAGCCACCTGAAATCAGAGTGACTAAATACCATCAGATATAATGCACTCAAAACAGGTACTCAAGAAGTACAGGGGAGCGCTCTGTGTGTCCTTCGGAGCTGTGGGAAGAAAATTAAAGGAAGAAAGGAACACTCAGAAGACTTGGGCAAGTCATACATCTCACCATGTTTGCAAATGGCAAACTAAAGAAAAATAGAGACAGTTTGATATAGAGTTGCCATTTCTAATGTTGTTACAAAATAGCATCCAAATAAGCAAAAATAAAGACTTTCAAACTCTCACCATCCTTTCATAAACAAGAGAACATTTGAATTTTTACCTCAAAATAAAGAACATAATATTAGAACAAAGCTTTGCCCTTCCTAAATAGAATAGACAAATATTCTCTCTTCCTCCAAAAAAAAGGATGCATTAAAAATATGAATGCAGAGAAATAACAACATAAGAATATATATTATGACATGGTATTCAGTGTATATGTTTTCGCCAAAAAGTCTGTCAACATTATTCATATATTATACAATATATTATAAAGAGAAGCTGACAAGTTCAGCTTGTTCCTGAACTTTTGTTGTAACAATGCCTAAAATACAGTTATATAAAGCTATGCTATTGAAAATGCAAAAGAATCTTAAAGCCATTTCACTTAATCTGTAAGGTTTTAGAGAACAAGGGATTACAGTTTTCAAGCCTCCAGTATCTGGCATCTCTCAGCCTGGTGAGGTAAAGTAGCCCAAGCAGGAAAGTGTCTGGATGGCCAGGTCAATAAGTGTCTTTTTCTTCTATGGAAAAAGAACAGAGAACTGACCACCTGCAAGAAATACTCAGGAGGCTGAGAGAGATCTGCGAAATACCTCAGAGTGGGTGAAAACTTCACCACCAGCCGTTCTGAATTGGAGTGGGACTAGGGTTTGACGATCATTGTCCTAACATGAACCCTTCATTTGATTGCAATCACCGGGCTTGGACGGCCCCAGGGACTCTCTAGTTTCTGCTAAGCACCCCCTTTGTGTGCCACTAGGTTAGACATTGCCAACTGAGTTTCAAACCCAATCCGATAAAATAAGCATGCAGGGGCTGGGACCCTACACACCACGTTTCTCTTAGGACAGCTGCTCCCTAATAGATTCCACCAACAGGGGGCTCTAGAAGGAAGCTGGGGGGAAGAGAAGGTGACGATAGGATACCAGCTTCCTGCTTCTGACTGCATCACTCTCAGTGCTTCTTCACCCCAGCAGGCATATAGGTCGTTCCACATCATTCCATTTTGCTATTTTTCCACCACTCACAGAATCCGGCTCAGACCTCCTCAGAAACACTAGCATCAGCCAGGTAGCCCTGCTGGGCTGGAATGAAATGAATTTCATCTCCAAGCTGCTAACTTCTAATAATTACAGCCTCTTCCCTTTGTCCCCCAGCTCCCAGGGTGGCACTTGCTACTTCTGTCATATCTTAAGGTCTTCTTTCTGCCTTTTCAGTTCTTTAATACTTAATATATTCTCTTCATTAAAGTAACCGATGTGGTTTCTATCTCCAGATGGGCCTTTGACACATGGATATTACATTTTTAAGTGACTTGATTGAGATATAATCTACATGCCATAAAATTCGCTCATTTCCAGTGTACAGATCACCAGTATTTAGTATGTTCACATTGTCGTGCGACCATCACCACTACCTAATGCCGGAGTATTTTCATCACCCCAAAAATGAATCAAGTGCCCATTAACGGTCACCCCACTTTGCCCTTGCCTTAGCCCCTGGCAACCATTTACCTACCTTCTGTGTCTATAGAGTTGCCTCTTTTGGACATTTTATATAAGTGGACTGTACTTTATAAAAATTCTAACCTCCAATGTGACTGAATTTGGAGAGAAAGCCATTAAGAAGATAATTAAAACTAAATGAGGTCATAGAGTGGGGTCCTGATCCAATGGGATTGGTGTTCTTGTAAGAAGAGAAAGAGACATCACAGGTGTGGGCCTACAGAGGAGAGGCCGCACGAAAACAGTGAGAAGGTGGCCGTCTGCAAGCCAAGGACAGAGGCGTCAAGAGAAACCAAGCCTGCCAGCACCTTGATTTTGGACTTCCAGCCTCCATAACTGTGAGAAAATAAATTTCCATTGCTCAGCCACTCAGTCTTCGGGGTTTTGTATGGCAGGTCTAGCATGCTGACATGTGGAGTCATAACATACATGGTCTTTTGTGACTGACTTCTTTCTCAAAATACCATGATAATTTTGAGATTTAATCATGTTGAAACATGTATAAGTACTTTATCTCTTTTATTGCCAAATAATATTCCATTGTACGGAAATACCACCTTTATTTACCCATTCATTAAGTGATTGCCTTATTTCTACTTTTTAACTATTATGAAAAATGCTGGTATGAACATTTGTGAAGAGGGTTTTGTGTAGGCATATGTTTTCATTTTTTAGGTATACACCTATGAGAAAAATTTCATTTTCACAGAAGAAATAACAAGTAGGTAGTTATGTTGGACCATGGTGTATGGTTGCACTTAAAGAGAGATCTTTAACCCAAAGATCGAAGATTAAGGGATGCCCAATCAATGTGCCTCAAGGCCACAGTTCATGGAACACCCTCAGGACCGGAGTCAAGACACAGCATTCCTTATTCTGTTTCTACCTCCAACTAAGTGTTTGGGGTCCTGCAAAGTTTAATATAAATTGAAAATCAGTTGTTGACAGTTAGCATATATCCATACATATTTCTTCATTTCTCTTCACCACAGTGCCTAAATTCTCTCTTATCCGTATCTCACTCTGGCTTAGAAAATTTAAAGTATCTAAACGTGTTCTAAATCTTGCTTTTGCAAAAGATATTAAAAAACTAGTTACAGATTTTTCTACTCTTTTATGGATGAGATTTTCAAATCTGGAGTCTATACGTAACACTCTTCTTAACAAGTCTAATGCAGACAGAAGCATATATAGTTTGAAGCATTTTCCAGATAGGATCCATTCATAACCGCAATGATCAAGAACAGAAGGCCCACTGGTCCCACAATAAGAAGAGCTAAATTAAATAGCCTTAGTCCTGTCAGAACTTTTGTGACCTTGGAAGGGACACTAACCTCACTGAATCTCAAGTTCCTCAACTGCTGGATGAAGAGTTTGGATGACATGATAGCTAAAGTTCTTTTCAGTTTAAAAATAAAAATCTGTGATTCCATAACTATTTAAGTAACCATACTGAAATTATAAACTATACATGGTAGTCACTTTGTCTACAATTTAAAGAGAATAAAAAAATAAGAAAATAATCCTTGTCATAAACTATCTGCCACTCCAACCCAAGGACTGATATTAGAGAAATGACCCTCAGCGTGTTTATAGTTTCAAATGCCCACCTCACTAGTAGTATATCTTTTTCAAGTTTCTGTCTCCATATAAAAATGTCTGTGTCTGTGGTCAGTTCTAAGGGTATACAGAGGGGGCTCTGGGTAATCCATTCCCTCAAAACTTTCCATCCTCAGGGGAGTCACATAGATTAGGATACCATAATTTGTCATTTCTTTAATAGAGAGACTTACTCAAATGCAACCATGTCTTGAAAAGAAACACATTAAGTTAACGGCTTTCATTAATATCCTATAAGAAATAGTTATTTAATTTTCAACCATGTGACTACATCCAAAATAATGGACTATGTAGTTATCTTCAAAACATGGTGAGTGCACTCCAGAGGAAGACTTCTAATGAAGTTTGGGAATAAAATTTCAGTACAATTTTTTCTGTCATTTATAAATTCCATTTTTGTATATGTTTTTTTGTTAAGGTATCATTGGTATATACTCTTATGAAGGTTTCACAAGAAAAACAATGTGGTTACTACATTCACCCTTATTATTAAGTCCTCCCCCATACCCCATTGTAATCACTGTCCATCAGTGTAGTAAGATGCCTCAGAGTCCCTACTTGTCTTCTCTGTGCTACACTGTCTTACACGTGACCCCCACACACACCATGTGCACCAATCATGATGCCCCACAATCCCCTTCTTCCTCCCTTCCCACCACCCTCTCCAACCCCTCCCCTTTGGTAACCACTAGTCCCTTCTTGGAGTCTGTGAGTCTGGTGCTATTTTGTTCCTTCAGTTTTGCTTTGTTATTATACCCCACAAATGAGGGAAATCATTTGCTATTTGTCTTTCTCTGTCTGACTTATTTCACTGAGCATAATACCCTTTAGCTCCATCCATGTTGTTGCAAATGGTAGGATTTGTTTCTTTCTTATGGCTGAATAGTATTCCATTGTGTGCATGTACCACATCTTCTTTATCCATTCATCTACTGATGGACACTTAGGTTACTTCCATATCTTGCTTATTGTAAATAGTGTTGCAGTAAACATAGGGGTGCATATGTCTTTTTGAATCTGAGATCTTGCTTTCTTTGGGTAAATTCCTAGGAGTGGAATTCCCAGGTCAAATGGTATTTCTATTTTTAGTTTTTTGAGGAACCTCCATATTGCTTTTCACAATGGTTGAACTAGTTTACATTCCCACCAGCAGTGTAGGAGGGTTCCCCTTTCTCTGCATCCTCGCCAGCATTTGTTGTTCCTAGTCTTTTCTATGTTGACCATCCTAACTGGTTGAGGTGATATTTCATTGTGGTTTTAATTTGCACTTTCCTGATAATTAGCAATGTGGAGGATCTTTTCATGTACCTGTTGGCCATCTGAATTTCTTCTTTGGAGAAGTGTCTGTTCATATCCTCCACCCATTTGTCTATTTTTTAATAGGGTTATTTGCCTTTTTGGTGTTGAGGCATGTAAGTTCTTTATATATTTTGGATGTTAACCCCTTGTCAGATATGTCATTTACAAATATATTCTCCCATATTGTAGGATGTCTTTTTGTTCTGCTGATGGTGTCCTTTGCTGTACAGAAGCTTTTTAGTTTGATGTAGTCCCATTTGTTCACTTTTGCTTTTGTTTCCCTTGCCCAAGGAGATGCATTCAGGAAAAAGTTGCTCCTTTTTATATTCAAGAAATTTTTGCCTATGTTTTCTTCTAAGAGTTTTATGGTTTCATGACTTACATTCATGTAATTGATCCATTTTGAGTTTACTTTTGGGTATGGGGTTAGACAATAATCCAGTTTCATTCTCTTGCTGTATATATTTTTTAATGCACATATATTAGCACAAATATATATATATAATTTATAAATAATCAAGAATAATATTTTGGGGTTGAATGCTCAAAATTATTTATTGATGAGTTGCATGAACAAAAATTGGGAGACCCTGGGCAGTTAGATAAATTCTGTGGCAAGGAGAGAAAACAGAAAAATTGTTTCTAGCAGGAGTCCATGGTAACGTCAGGACAGGCATACGGGGTCTCAAAGGAGTGGCAAGCAGAGCTGCACGAGAGTCTGAAGGCTCTGTATGTTGGGCAGTGGGGAACAGCCGAGGGCGTGCTGGGGCCAGGGGAGGATCGCAGTGAGGGTGTGCTGGGGCCAGGGGGGGATCGCAGTGAGGGCGTGCTGGGGCCAGGGGGTGATCGCAGAGCGGTGCTGCTGGAGTAATCGTGTTAAAGAGAGGAGAAAGAAGAGACTATCCTCCTTCAAAATTTAGCTTTGAAAAACTGTTTCTTACTTTTTTCTGCTTAATATATGACTTTAGAACACAACTTTTGGAGACTTTCCTCACCTCAAATGGCATTCCAATTAGCCTGTGTGAATATGGCCTGCTTATCACATTTCCAATTAAAGCACCCAAATTCACTTATTTCTAACTTAATAATCCTACACCCTCAAACAATTCCTTTATGGATGGGGGAAATATTACATACTTAACTATTAAATTATATGATATAAGGAATTAAAGCTGGACTTCTACTCTGTGAAAAAAATATACTCACATTAAGGAAATTTTTCAATTAAAATAATTTAAATGTCTTAATCACTGAAATGATACTGAAAGAATGTGACAATCCTAACCTATACACAGAGCATTCAAATTCATCTGCTCTCATCTCCCTTTCTAGGTACTGAGAATACTCTGATCATTGATGTTTAGATTAGAGGAGTAATTTGTAATTAAAGTATATGTTGTCAACTCAAACCGGTAGCAAAATAACAATATAATTTCATCAGTGAAAATTTAATATATGCTCTGTGCTCACTAACCTTTTAAAGTTACAAAGTGGGAAAAATTAAAAACTGAAGAAAATTTCCTTCAGCTTCACCAACAGTCTTTAAGTGGAAAGCTGAATTTTGGTAGTTATTTTTGAGAATACTATTTTATGAATTATTTCTACTTTATTATGAGATAAAATCTGTCCTACTTTTTTTTTCTGTAATATGCCACACTTGGTTGACAAAAGCAAGTCATTTCAGAGGATATTCCAGCAGAAGCCACTGTGGTTTGAGGGTTTTCTCATCATCTTGTATTAGAGAAAATGATGCTGAATCATATACACTTAACAAATTAAAATGCAACAAACATGTGTAAGTAATGAAAATGCTCCACAGTAAGTAATCATCATGATGCCACTAAACGAAAACAAGGCCTTTTATATACTTAACACATTTTGTCATGTTCCATAGAAGAAGAACATTTTTACGAAATGGTGTTGAACTGAAATCCTACCTATCCAGTTTCATCTTCATACAGATTTTAATACTAGCTATAGTAACTCTTATTTCTTCATGAACATAAATTTCCATTAGACCCAAGGGACATTGTTCTTGGTAATAGATAAATATGAATATCCCTTCCAGAGTTTTAGGAAAAATCCAAGAAATTAAAATCATGTTCAGATAATGGAAAACCACAAAGAAAAGTTTGATGGTCTTAGTAAGTATAACAGTGATAAACTCTGCAATATATGAATAGTTAGAGCTATTTTTTTCTGTGCCACAAACTTAGTTGTGTAGAACTATGAAAAATACAAATAAAAATCTCCTAACAAGAAAGAGAATGAAAGTGGGGGAATGAATTTATCAGTGGACAAGAGATTTTAATTCTTTCTGAAAGTCAAGGATTTATGACAGTTAATAGATGGATGAAACTATATGAGAAAGTTTGAGCCCCAGTGATACTATGAAGGATTACTATGAAAAGGAGGTGGGAGCCACCTGCCATGGGAATCCCAGAAGTGATGTCAAGAACAAACACTGAGGAGGATGAAGACAGAGATGTTAAAAGAGGATCTGTTTATGGAACAACTCACCATCCTGCACCTCCAATTGGCAGAATTTCAAAATTCAGAATATAACTCATCTAGGTGAAAATCTCAGGGCATTCTTCTCTGACAAGTTGTTTGAATGGACCTCCTGGGCTAAGTCAGGGTTGCTAGTGTGAAAGTTACTTCCAAGAATAAAGCTCTCTTTGTTTGGGCTTTTGAGGGACCTGAGACCTGAGAGCTGCTCTCTGCTCACTAACCTAAAGTAAGCCTGCCAGTCAATAATTTAAGTTAGCCACACACCAAGCTATTTATCTATTAGTAGAGGAAACACACACTAGCTAGCCAATACTTCTTTCTTAAATATGAATGGACAACCAAGGGTTTTCAGAAAAATCAGGAAAAGGAACAGCATAGAAGAGAAAGATCTACATTTATTAACAAAAAGATCTTAAAATGAACAGGTAATTCAAGAGTAGAGGGGAACTTTTAAAGAATTATAATTAACACATTTATGGAGGTTTAAGAAAATATTATACCCATAAAACAAGAATAGGATGCTACATAGAAACTATACAACTACATGAGAAATCTTGTGGAAAGTGAAAATATCTGAAATTAAAAATTTTAATTTAAAGACAAGTAAATAAGCCAAGGAAATATCCAAGGCAATGGAGAAAAATACAAGGACACTAAATATGAGGGAAAATAAAACAAAATATGATGGGCCAGTCCAAGATTTCTAGCATCATACTCAAAAATAGGAAGGGCAAGAAATTCTCAAAGAAATAATAGAAATGTGAAGCTATTGGGTTTTTGAGCAACAGGGACACTATCTACGGTTTGCATTTGAATGGGATATTTCCATCTTCAGTAGCAAATAGACTGGAGAAATGAAGGTGGAAATGAGGAAACCACTTAGGCAACTAGAAGCATCCAGGTAAGAGATGATGATATCCTGGACTAAAGAACTAACAGTGGAGCTCATGGGCATGGTCAGAATCTAAAGAAAACTTAAAGGTAAAATCAGTGGAACTTTGTTCCATGTGAAATGTGAGAATAAGAGACCCATTGTTGACCCAAGTGACTGGATGAATGGAATCCTGGTTTGCTGAGATGAAGAATACCACAGCAGCTACAGGTTTTAGAGGAGGAATCTGGGGGGAAGTATATAATTTGGGCTGGGCATATTACATTTGAAGTTCGTGGTGGACATCCAGCTGGATCTGATGACTAGGTAGTGAGATATTCCGGTCTGAAATTCTAGGAAGATGATTCTGACAACAGTTTATAAATGACATTTGAAGCTAAGATCCTGGATCAGTTCCCCGAAGACTGAGCATAGAGAGAGAATAGGAAATGTACAGAGATAGAACCCTGAAGCAATCCAATGTTCAAATGTGAAGAAGATAAAGAGGAACAAGCTGGGACAGAGCATCTACTGAGATGGAAGGATTGCCAAGGACACCCAGTGGTATGCCAGAGGTCAAGTGTGTTTCAAGGAGGAACTCATCATCTGTGGCAAAACTTGCCTCTAAGTAAGTGAAACAGGGACTTAAAAGCAAACATTGGAATTTGCAACAGGGAGGTCTTTAGTGACATGACCAAAGCTGTTCCTGTGAAGTGGTGAAGGTGAAACCAGAATAAAGTGTGTGTGAGAGATAATGGAGAAGACGTAGTGGGAGATGATACACAATCTTTGAGGAGATTTTCTAGAAAAATTAGCAGAGAACTGGCAACATCTTTGGAAGTGTATCGGGATCAAATGAAGATCTTATATGATGTGTGCATTATAGCATATTTGGGTAATAATGAAAATGCTCCTGTAGGCAAGGATAATTTGATACAGGAGAGAGGGGGCAACTGCAAAAGCAATGTCCTTAAACAGGAGAGGAAAATCAATGTGCAAAGAGGGACTGGCCTTAGCTGGAGCGAGGGCAACTTATTCTTTGTAATCAGAGGGAGGGCAGATGTTTGAGGACAGATGTGTGCAGGTGGTACATTTGTACAAAAATGTACAGAAATTGCCTTTTGATTGTTTCCATTTTGTCAGTGAAATAAGAAGAAAGGGCATGTTTTGCAAGAAACAGTGTGGGAGGTAGAGAGGAGATAAGAAGGTGTTAAATCATCCTGCAGGAGAGGAGCACGGCACCCAAGGAAATCGAGGAGAAGTGCAATGCAGCACTCAGAGCCCAGCTGAGATTAAGAGTCATGAACTTAAAGAGAAATATGGGAGCCTGACTGTGTGTTTTTCTTCAGCTCTAGTCAGCTGCTTTGTTAGCTGCCTAGTGGCCAAAGAGTTTCATTTTCTAGGCTGAGGGTTTTGCAAGGCCAAGGTAAGGGCAGGAGAGATGAGCCAATGAACCAAGGTAGTAGGCCAGGGAGTCCTCACAACAGTGGAGTCTCATATCTAAGCTGGGTGAGGTGGAAACGAGGACATGAGGGTGTGATATGCAGCAACAAATGTAGGGAATTGGGAAGATAGGATTTTGGAGTCAGGGTACTACAGAGAGAGAGCTTGAGAGGTCATGAGACAGCAGGCAGTGGTCTGAGGTCGGAGAGCTGGAAATGAAAACTGAAATTGCAACGTCAAGATCTAAGGTGTGACTAGAGTGACTAAGGTGGAGGGGAAGGTGCACTCGTGAAACACGTGGGGCTCAGGAGGCTGGTGGACAGTTAGGCTATTGGAAGATTTGTCTGCATAGCTCTTGAAATCACCAAGGTTGATGACGGGAGTTTCATTGGAGGGAGAGAGGTGGATAGTTAGTTGCAGGACCTGCTTATGAACGTAAGTTGATAAAATGAGGGAATAGCGTCTCAAAAATCTGTTGATCATGTCAAGGAAGAGTAGAAGGTGATATGATCTAATGACATAAGTTTCTGAGAAGGAATGTTTTAGAGGGGAGGGTGGTGTTATAATGTCCAGAGAAAGCCAAGAGGGCAATGAAAACCCCAACTCCACCTGCAGGAGCAGCGGTATGACGTTCAGGGAGAAGAAGCAGACTAGAGAGAACAGCGAAGAGGTGTGCTCAGGCGGGAGCCAGGTTCCTCTCAGACCAAGGACACGAGGAAGTTTTGTGAGGAAGCTGCAGATACCGAGCAGGGGTTGGCGTACTCAGCCAACATGGCCAAACTCAGCCAGCCTCTTGTTTTTCATGCCTGGGTGCTGAGAATAGGTTTTATATTTTTAAATAGTTACATTTAATGGTTGTATAAGTACATCCATGATATCCTTGATGGTGTCTCTTGGCCTCCAAGGCCTAAAATATTTACTATCCAATCCTTTAAAAAAAAAACAAGCATTTGCCGACTCCTGATATAGAAGATTTTGCTAATGACTGACTGGGAAGTGTTTGAGTGAATTAAATTGGGGATGTGCAGAATCATATGGGGACAGGAGTCTGAGTGATGAGAAATGACTTAAGGTTTTGGGTGTCTTAGGCTGACGGAGATAAGCACGATATGAGCCATGACCAAATTACTTCCAAGGGTCTTTTTATCAAACTCTGGTGAGAGGCTATGAACCAGTGGGGGCAGGAAGAAGTGAGAGACCTTTTTGGGAGCAGATGGAACCCCCTGGGCCCTGGTTCAGTCACTGCCTTGGTGTCTCGGCTGATGGAGGAGAAGTTGGCAAACACATGAAGCTGAGGTGTGCTGCCAGGTGGCCCCCTCAGCTCTGTGTTTTTAGACTACCTCATCATTATGTTATTTAATCATTATTACAGTTCTATAGGAAAGATAGCATAACCTCTATTTCACAGTTGAGAAAAAATTAAATGATCTCACCAAGGTCACATAGGTAATAAAATCCAAAGCCTGATCTAGAACCCAGGTCTTCTATTAAGCCAAGTACTTTTCCTTGCAGCTGAATGTTGCCCTAACATTATACACTCAGAAAGAGTACATGTTAACCCCTGGGGATACTTCCTACAAACGAGAAACCCTCTAACCGAAGAAGGATATCCTCTAACACCTTGATTCATTAAATCAAAACACATGGTTAGACAACCTTCCAATCCAACTGTTAAGAACATATTTTCTAACCTAACAGAAGCAAGAGCACATCTTTAAAAAAATACAGATGCACATATAAACAAGAGAAGCTGACCTACTTTGCACATGAATTCCAGATAACAATGTTGGTGGCAAATGGAAGAATGGGGCTGAATTCTAGAAACATATACTAGCACTGGAGACCTGTTCTCTGACTTAAAAAGCGAAGCCATCTTTTCCACTGAGGCCTGGATTAAATGGCCAAGTGATTAACTACTTCTTACCAAGCAGACTGCAAACAATTAGAGTTCAAACTCTAGACATTTCAAACTCAAGACATTTTCAAGTCCCTGGCTTTCCCTGAATTTGGGTACAAGCAGTGAAGACCCCCCTGGAAATAGCTATTCTCTTATTCTTTAAATAAGTGAATGACCATTCCCAGTCATATTTCAACTGGCTGATTATAACTCCCTTCAATCTATCACCCCATACAAGATGAAAACTAATTTTCTGACATCAAGGATGAGAGTCTGACTCAGAATGGTAAATATCCTGAGGTTATCAGCAAATTTGCCCATTTGGAATTCCTTTTGCTTTAAAGTAAGTTCTCTTTCTTTCATGAAAATGTGTTCAGTAACCACAGAATATAGTCTTTCGTAGTGCCAGTTAAATGTGTGGCACTTGGTTTTTACAATATCATTTTGATGATATAGTCACAGAGAACTTTCTGTTGTCTACTGTACTTTCAGATGCCTCATTTAAAAAGCGAAGGATCATGGGATTTACTCCCAGAAACATTTGAATCCATTGATAATTATCATAAAGTTCTCAATATGGAAATACTTACCTTAATTTCACTTTCTTTGACATGTTTGTATCAGCTACTACAATGGAACATATGTTAAGTACTTATTCATTGATTCATCATGACGTATTTTCATATACTTTATTTTAGAGGCATGCAGTTTATATTGTGGATCAAACAAACAAAACGCACTGAGGTTGTTCGCAAGGGACACATAAAGAATGTCAGGAAACAGTAATATAAGAAACACCAAAGGGCATACAAATATTTACTGAACTCCAGTACAGACAATCATTTCAATGACAATGTGCATCAGTCAACTAAGGCTGAACGATGCTGTGGTAGCGAACAACCTAAAACATCTCAGGGACTTACAAAATAAAGGTTTATTTTTACCTCACATTACGTATCCAGTTGAGGTCAGGAATGACATCTGCTCCCTTTTCTTCAATCGCTATCTGAAGGGATTTGTCTTATGGAAAAATGAAAAAGAAAGCATGGAGGCACCACCCAAGAACTCCTTAAACCTTTGTTTAGAGATATCATGTGTTATTTCTCCTTGTATTTTCCTTGGCGAGGGAATTCGAGCTGGGAGGTGTACTCCTGCCACGAGAAGCAGCACGGCTCTTCTTCAGAAATGCTAAATGTCTTTAATATTTTTTAAAAAGCTAATGTTCATTTGCCAGAAACTAAACAGTGAGTTGCAACTACCTCAGAAGTACATGAGAACCCTTAAAGACTGAAGGAGTAATGCGCCTCCAGGTGAAAGGTAGGGAAAGGGGGCAACTGCGGTCTCTCGCTGAGTGGTCCCCTGCTCGGGGTGTACGGAATGTATAGTCAGCATGTATGTGCCTGCATTTCTCTCTGTCTACTCATTCTTGGGCTAGGTGCCTCTCACCTGCAATCAGATGCTGTGCGGACATTAAGTTCCCCAGCTCCTCACCCACTTCTGGCTCAGTGACGCATCCTGGCAATTGCAGATTTCCGATCATCAGTTCTCTCCCCAGTTCTGTCCAAGTCCTGTAATCCACTCCACTCTGCTCCGCCTAAGGAGTCCCAGGCCCGCCGCCTCTGCGGCCTCCAAGCACCTGTACCACATCTGCCCATATCCTCTCAGTCCAAATCCTGGACCTGGCACCTCTCCTCAAATTTGGCAGAGCGGTGCCACCATTGTCTACTGCTGGTCACGAGTACCTATAAACAGAATGCGGGGAAACAAATTGTTCAGCAAATACATTTTTGGTAAATAAAACCTGGAAACATAGCATCCAGAGGGATGGAAACTAACTTCCTGTGTAGCAATAAGTTTAAAAACTGCTGCTTTTTGGATGTGCCACAGAGTGGAAGACTCGGTGGCCCACAGTGGTCAGGAAAAGGTGCATGACAAGAATGCACCCACTTGAGCTAAACAGGATTTGAAAGAATGAAACAGGAATTCCAATCATCATCCTTATTTAACAACTTTTAAAAAATGTAAAATATACATAATTACCGCATATTAGAGAACACATATTCTTTAAATTTCATTAGTTTTATCTATAACATTTACAAATCAAAAACATCAAATTGTAACCTAGTTAAAATTAACAACAGAATTGGCATAACTGTGAACCCTAATAGTGTATTCCTAGGTTTCCAAAAATGTCAAGTACAAATTATACAAATTAAATTTATTCATATGATGCGTAGTCTTAATAATAAGGAACAAGAGACAATTAATAGATACTGATTTGTTCACCTCCATGTCAAACCTTTACAAAATATGTAACTGACTGTTGCACTGCCAAACTGTTTTGTTTCAGGTTTAGGATGAAAAGGGACAAGTGTGGTTCTTGGATAAAAGATCCTGCCTGTTTAGGCTTCAGGCTCTGCCCAACACAGAAGGAGGCTCAGAAATAAGAGAGAGAAATCTCTCCCATTTCTCCCCTTATCTCTTAGACATGAGAGGATATCTCTAAACCCGACGGTACTTTATGAAAGCTGTGTTTGAGGGCCGTGTCTTATGCAGCTGATCTTTCTTTCTGTAAAAATGGGAGACCTTGTTTACAATCTTCCTTTTTAGAGGCAGTAAGTAATCTTTCCTGCCTAACATATGAGAGCTATTTTACATAATCCTTTCCGACTTTCTCAGAGTACCCTCCAGGGATCAGCAGTTCAGGTTAGCTTGGGAGTTTTTGTCTTTTGTGATTTTTTTTTCAAATGCGCTTCTCTTGATGGTTCCAGCTGGCCCTGGGACAGCACTGGTCCTGCGTGTTGAGGCTCCGGTATGAAGGGAAGGGCACAGAAGGCACTGAAGCTTATGTGTAATCAAGGCACTTAGCGTTTAGTAGCATTGCTTCAGTTTTCCATGTATTCCCTCCAGGAAAAAAGCTCAAGCATTGAATTCTCCATCCTTGTTTTAAGGCCTGAGATGGAGGAGAAATGGGATTAATTTTTCATATGAATTAAAGATGATTCTAACAGTATGTTTCTTTATAAGGTTAATAAACAGGAAAAGGCAAGAGATCAAGATGTAACCATGATTATCACTAGATTCACCAGACTGCTGCTTAAAACTACAAGACACTATCATTACAGGCGATCCTCTTTAATGTCAACAGCAATTTAAAATTACTAAGGATTTTTCCATAATTGGCCTAAGCATACTCAAGTTTAAAATGACATCAGAAAAGACATATTTTTACCATTCAATAATGATAAAAATAGTAATATTAAAAGGTCTATTAGGCTTAGGCTATTGTTTGCATAGCCAGTAAAGACAGAAAAAAGAACCACCTAATATACTAATAATTATAAATGTAAAATCAATCTCAGATTAAAAGTAAAGATCAAATTAGGTGGGCAGTCTGTGGTGTCAGGCTGGGTGCTGATTGGAATAAGGTCCACATAATTTCTAAAAATCAGCAGAATATTCATTTTTGAGAGCTAATAGTAAATGCACATTAATTCACTCAGCATTGTGTGCTTTGACATAGGACTGCTTTCGAGATAACTCACTTGTTAAGCAGTAGAACTACGCAAAGATGCCAAGAGTACTTTTCTACAGTTTACCTAATTAATAACCTATAAACACATTCAAACAAAGTTCCCCTAAAAGCTCAAAATTACAAAGAGAAGAACATCTCAAATTGCTACTGTGTTCAAATAGTTCTGTTCTTATTTTCCATTGCTTTATTCACAATCCTTTGCTGGTGAAAAGCTACTTATCATATCAATGGAATATACCCAATTAAAACTGTAAAGAGGTAAAACTATAGTATATTCATATCCATAGCTACATTTCAAAGGTGGCACTTAGATGCTGATGATATAAAGCATGTTTTTTGGAGTAAAGGATTCAAACCTTGTCTCTGTAATGTGTAGCATAGTTTAATAGTCAAGAGTATAGACTGAGGCTGGAATACCTGGTTTGGAAGCTGGGTTCTGCCATTTACAAGATGTATTTTTTGGGAAAGTAACTTAATCTTTTTGGGCCCCAATTTAATTATCTATAAAATGAAAATAATTAAAGTACCTACCTCACAGGGTTATTTGGGGTTTAAATTTGTCGATATGAATTAAATACTTAGCAGTACCAGGCTCACACTAAGGGCTATGCAAGGGTTTGCCTTATCATTATAAGTGTTATTGTTATTATGATTATTAATAGCTGAGTGACTTTTATCAGTTCTTAAACCTCATCAAATCTATTCCTTCATCCATAAAATGGATAATAACAGTCTTCAGCTCATAAGATTGTGACAAGTATTGAAAGACATTATGTCAAAACCTTGGCAAAGTCCACGGTGTGTCGCAAGTGCTTAGAACTTATTGGTAACTTTCAGCAGCTGGTTTTGGGGATTTCTCAGCTCGCTAGGAGACGGGCTATAATGAATGTGCTTGTAGCAGGAGTCTAATTTTCTAGTATCTCGAACTACCTCCTCCCCCTCATATACAGGAGCAATAATAAGCCAGAAAGGGCCCAACGCCCAACTACTCTGCAAAATCTGAGAAGATGTGTATAAATGGAACCCTCTGAAAAGGTGGCTGTGCCTGTTTGCATCCTGTTGCACTGATTTCCAGCACTGGGCCCTGCTACCTTGTAAAAACAGGGTTTGTAATTAACAGTTGGAAAAAGGTATGGGAGCCAATATTCAAATTCATGATGACACTCTGCGGTGACTATCAGCCCTATCAGGGGCTGGATCTTACTCCTGATCTCTCAGAAGTTTCTTGTTTGAACTTTCTTGTCAACATTTCTGTCATGGGAGTGTGACATTGAAATGTGACACTGCCGTAGAGAAATAGTTCCCATGAATCCATCCCGAAAAATATTGTTATCTCCAGGATCATATCCTTTGCTATGGAAGAGAGAGGTGGCATAGTCCATTTCTCAAAGTACTGTTAGCCAGGATCCGAGGTATATATACAGCAGCCTTCATATTTCAACTTAATTGTGTCTATGGAGCTGTCATCCCCCATCCTCTCTGTCTCCTCCCCAGGATCCCATCAGCTGTTCTTCTCAGTCTCCTCAGTTATGTCCTAAGTGCCATTACTCTGAGCCTCCACCTTCGGCTGCATCACCATATCTGCTTCTGTTATCCTATCCTCAGTGTGGGCTGTGCCTAGGAAAAGCACCAAATAGAGGGAGGAAAAACAAAACCGTCATTGTGCCACATTTTTTTGAAAAGATACTCAATTCATCTTGATGCACAAAGGCTTAAAAGATGTAATATTTGGATAAACTCAGCAATTCTTTCATTGAGAGAAAAATGGGCTCTTGATTTTTTCAGGTAAAAATTCTACTATTTGTTCTTTACCTTCCTGCTAGTTTTATTTATATGGCCAAACATCATCCCTAAAGTGTTACATTCTCTTATTTTTCTTGATTAGAAACAGGGTGTGTCATTCTACCTTGTTTTGATAAATCGGTTTGACATCGTGAATTAAAGATATTTTTCAACCTATCTATGGACTATTTTCAAAATTAATCTACTTCACAGTGATAGGTAAAAATTGACTGAGAATGTACAAAATTGACTAGAAATCTTAGTACATGCACTGAACTAAATGCAGATTACTGAGAAGCTTTGAATACAAAAAGGGAAATGGCCATACACAACAGAAGTTGAGATCTTGTGTTTAGAGGAAAACATTAATTTTGACTTACAAAGGACTGAATTTGAGAGATGGCAGAGTATCTAAGAATAAGAAGTTGGAGGTGCAGCTATTGTGCAAGAAAAAGGTCAAGGTTGTAAAGGAGCCTTTGGAAATCATGAAATAGTAATTGCTCTAAGGCTACAAACCCATTTTTATGATAGACCACCAAGTTGTACGTCAGCTACATCATATTCTACCATTCTGCAGTGAGTGTTAGAAACACTTCATTATTTGATTATGCTTTGGTATAACACAGATACAAAGAGGTGCAAAGAGGTGTCACAGAATAATTACTCCTACATTTCCAGGCCTGAGATCAGCTCCCAACTTGTCAGTCTTTGGAATTGTGTGCATGTTACAAAACCATTTGCTGATGGTGTGCATAGGAATCAGTCACATATCATAGACCTGAGAAGTCTACTGTGTTCACATGGACGCTGAACTGCTCTTTAACTTACCTTTCTATGTTTCACTTTTTCTTAGTGCTGCTACATACTGCAGTTCGTCATTAACCAGATGTCATTTTACACCCAGCAGATGATCATACTTCACAGCTGGCTAAACGGATATCTGTATTTAGTTTACACAAAGCTCAGGGATATTTCAGGACCCAAGAGCTGGTAAAAGCAAGATCATTGTGGGTGACCAAAAATTAAGCAAAGAGAAACAAAAATTTAGTTTAACTTCAAAGCCAGCACCCCGACCAAAAATAGAATGAAAAGTTAAGAGAAATGGGGAAGAAAGCTGCCACTAAATTTAAAGGTATTAATTAAATTAATTAATTGATTGACTTAATGAATTAATCAAGTTATTGGTTTTGACTTGATTCCCCTTTTTTACATCATGGAATGCAACAGATCGTATTTTGATATTATATATTTATAAAAACACATTTTTGAGTTTTCATATTTTAAGAAAAATGTTCAAATAAAATTCCCAGCTATGAAAAAATGTATGTCTTCTTTTCCACGTGATTTTAAAAGACATCATGGGACTTCAAGTTAATATTCTCACTTAAAAAACCCAGGCAAATGGCACATGATAAGAAATTGTATAATTCTATCCAGCTTAAAAAAATTTCCCACTCTTCATTTCAAGTTATTTTTTAGTAAAATCTCAGGTTATTTGTATAGGTAAGTATATAATAAATTTACATATGAAATATAGTATATATATATATATATATATATATATATATATATATATATATATATATATATATTTGTACATGTGTAGATATGACATGGTCTAATTTGCCAAAACTAACCCTTATTTTGAAAAGTCAGCTTTCTCTTGATTGTCTTTCATTACTTTGAATCAATGGGTCTCAAATTCTATGTGCCAAAGAAAAACCAGAGATATTTCTAAATCTTTAAAGAGCCTCATACAGTGAGTCTGGGCATAAACCCAGGAATCTGAATTTCCCACAAATATACCAAGTAATTCTAAGACATGAACTCTTGGGACAATGTTTTGAGAAGCTCTTCTAACTGGTTTTGGAGATCTTTAAAAACCAGAGGGAGTGATATGACACCATGGCATTATTCATATTGAAGTGGCTACTTTAGGCCATTCTTTAGAAAGACTGAAACATGTCTTCATAAATAGAAATAAATTTTGTAAGTCTTCTACAGATTCTTCTACCAAATGGTATATGCGTATATATTACATATATATATATATATGTGTGTATGTATATGTATAAATCAATGTTATAATTTGGGGATTCCTTGCACTCTTATATAAATTTTGCATCAATAATATTCATGAAGAAATAATTTTTTATGGTGGAGTGCAAGTTTTACTAAGGTATGTTGAGCTGTACTCTGTTATGAATAAAAATACTATATACTTTCAAACAAAACAAAAAAGGATCTGTAGTGTTACCCACCAGAAGACAGTAAGCACTACCTGAGGGCTGAAATTCTGGGAGGAAAACTGGGGGACTTGGAGGTAATTGAGCTGGAGAGGATAGAAGCAAGGATTGCAGTTTTAAGAACTCTCTTCTTTCTTTCCATTTTCCTTGCATAACTCTCCTATCTGTAAAAACGTCATTCTTCACAGAAAACCTTATAATGTGCTAATTAAAGAGGTGTCTGGGCCTTCTTGGTAATCTTATAAAAGGTGAGGCATCTGTCTTGGATGACTATTTAAGACACCAGTTTTAAGAGCTCTTAGGTACAAACAATATTTTTATGCAATATTGCAGGATAGCTCTATTTTGGAAGTCAGTTTTTCTGGACACTTTCCCCAAGCAAACATAGCAAAAGTCTGATATAGCTTATGTGTGATTTTACTATGAACAAAATTAATCTTGTAAAATTATTATTGTTTCAATTAAATTCAGGAAAATACAGCATGAAACTAAATTACCAAGAAAATCAATTACCAATAAACTGACAGCATATTTGTATTATAATTTGTCCTTTAAATAATCAAATGTTCTTCTATAATCTTTAGCTTATTTCCCCAAAAGGGTTGATGTGACATTTTGTCTTGCATTTGAGGGCTTTCTTTTGTTGTTAATTTGCATTAAACAAACAACAAAAAGACAAGAAAATCAAAGGAAGTACCCCTATATAGTTCTCCCCACACATTTTGAGCTATGTGAGCAAGCAGTTAAAACATGCAAATCCAGTTTGGAGGAAATTCGACATCTCTATTATAGATGAAAGGTAAACAAAGCAGATGAAGGATTAGTGCAATTCCAAATTTAAGATATTGCTCTCAGTGACTTATAATAAAGTGGTGTTGCATACGGTGGCATGTTTTAGATGACATTTCAATTGTACGAGCAATTTGCATTCTATGTGACATTAAATAACGTTCTTAGTATTATGAATTCCAGCAGCATCCTCATCTCCACAGCATAAAGATATGAACTATGAGGCACATCTTAATGAAGGGAGTAAGTTTTCCTGTCAATCTGAAATGTGAGACAAGACAGTACCTAGGCTAAACTACCAGCAACATTACTGTGAGTTGCCCACTCCTGGCACAGTACAAATCTTTCGCTAAGGCATTCTTTTTATTAAATAAAGATCTATAACTGAACACATGTATCTGTAATATCACTACAATCCAAAGAAAATTAAAAGACAGATTATGTCCAGGATATTACATGCACCACCACAGAGCACTGCTAGAATCTGGTATGGTCTTGTTGCTAAGATACCTGGCTAATGCCACGGAAACGAGCCCCTCTTACTAATCTAGTACAATCCATGCATGCTTCCACATATTTTGGCAGGAGAAAGTAGGAGTCCATTGACAATGGTTTGGGGTATTACTAGCCAGTGTTCCTGAATTTATACATTTTTTATCTCTTTCTGGTAAGCTTCAACAATCTTAGTGAAATAAGAAATGTAACACTCTGTTAATGGCATTTGGTTGCTTTATGCCATTTAAAACAAGTAAGATTACTTTTTATCCTTCTGCATAGTCAATAAAAGTTGCTTAAAAAGGTAATTATTTAAGTGCCTTTGGTTGCAAAATTGTGGTGCTCCCCAAAATGATTCCCCTTAATCTTTGCAATTTATATTGTTATATGCCCATAAATGACTAACTGCATTTTCTCTCTCTATTGCTTTCTTCAAGGAGGATACAACATACCAGTTGCCCTGGTTGCATACCGAATAAGAAATCAGGACACTAAAATGAAATATGTTTATCAAAAATTCCTTGCAAACCTATGATGCATAAAGCTGGTTTGCAGTGCTAATGTTTCCAAAGATTTTTGTTTTATTCATTTAAGAAAAATATGTAGAGAGAAGATTAAAAGCTGTTTTGTGCCTGAGAATAATGCATAAAATTCCAAAATGAAAAATAAATACTTCAAGGCTTCCTCTGTATAGAATGCAAATGTGCTTTCCATCTCCAGGTGTCATTTTTTTTTTAAACAGCCTGCTTTTGCTAAAGAAAACTAAGCAAAGATTCCTATTGAGAAATCAAACAATTTTTTAAAATGTGCATTCCTGTTCTGTAGTGCAATTTGATCTTCAGAGCATCGGTGATGGTAGTTTCATTGAGCTCAAGTTATGGCAACAATAAATTTTGCAGATGTTCATAGTTGTCAAATATTATTCACTAAAATGTCAGAAAATGTGATAAAAAGTTAAACCAGAAAAATTATTCTGAAGTAATTGGTTCAGATCAAGAAGGCAAGGAAAGGTCAAACATTAATCCCTATCCATAAACAGTGAATGAACCATAGAGAAATCACAGCCATATTGATTTCTTAGGAGGAAGCAATTGTGTACTGTATTGGTGGATGCACAGATAAAGGGATTCTTGTATATACACCAGTGTGCAAATTTATAGTTGCATATCAAAGGTGCTCAGTGATGTAAACAAAAGTTTTTCTTCAGATTTACTGAATTTTTTTTACTCATATCTGCTTTCTCATCAATAGGGATTTAGCTCATCTTTAGCGATAATAATTATATCTCTATTATGCTAAGTTTATGTCATTCACACTCTTTTCTGTCTTCCACTCCATGGATCCACAAGGTCATATGGAAGGGTTATTTGAGCAGAAACCATGGGGACTCCATGGATTTAGAATTCCATTTGCAATGTTATGGCAACCGGTCATCATACTATCCTGACTTTGTTAGTGCTAAAAGCAAATATCACAACTACCCGTATGTACCAGAGAACATCTAAAAAATATGTGTACACATGTTTGTTTGTTTTTATTCATATGCTTCCTATATTTTGAACCCCATGGGACATTGTTGCGATGAAAATTATTTCCAAATTACTGTGTAAGAGCAGTATACAAGGGTAACTGTATTATCAAACAGGAGATTGTTCATGCCAAAGCAGAAATAAATCAATAACAGGTGCAAGTATCTCAGAAACCGTTACTTCAACATAAATTGTCCCTGTAAGAAGGACAGAAAAATGTTTATACAAACCTTTTATTTTCTCAATTCTCACTGGAATCCCATGTCAGAAGAGAAAATGGCTGTTTGCTTAGAATAAAGTGTCTTAGCCATCTACGTGGACCTGACAGTGATGGCAAAGGATGCCAATCAATATCCATCTTCTTCATTCCTGAAGTGATAACTTTCAATAGGAAAATCTATTTACTTTTACTTACCTTTATTTTATTTCATTTTGCTTTAAAGAAGTTCATTCCAGAGGGAGGGTTTACCTTGCAAACAGCAGTTAACAAACTGATGATTTAACTAAGGACTCTGGGCCAGGAGGGGCGTTACCATCTATGTACCTGGGTGTTAATGTTAAAAAGAAACATGTTTCTTTGGTTTCTAAATTTGTTATTCAAATAACAGTCGCTAAAAGCCTTTTGAGGCTCACTGCTGCTCATCTGGGACAAATATCAACCAGGTCAGTCAGAAACAAGGGCCAGCATTCACCTTCTCACATGTAGGGCTTCTTAAATTTTTTGCATTCGATTTGCTGAAGACACTATATGCTACTGTGCTATATGACAAGTAAATATCAGTGTGTGAAGATTTAAAAAGGAAACCTCAAACTCTTTCTGGGAAAGACCTGTAGTTTCCTATGTTGAATAAAAACTATGGTTAGGAAAGGCTATGCATTCTCTGTCCAAGTCTACAACAGAGTCAGCTTTCACCACAGATTGTCACAACAGTCATTAGTGTAAATTGCATTTCAAAATAAAGTGCTCAGTACACATGCTCATATGCACTGAAACAAAACATTTTCCAATGTCTGAAACACTTTCTCTTCTTATCTCTTCTCTCTCTCTGTCATTCCTATAACTGTTTTATAATTAGGATAGATTGTTATTTCTACTGAGCTAGAATTGGCTTAAAAGTTATGACTCTGTTTCCTAAACACATTTGTTTTACAAATTGTCTTTTTCAAAGGGATGAAAACTGACATTCAAAATATCAGACATTTAATAATGTTTAATGACAATTCTTCTCAATGACTCCATCGAGTGATTTTTGCCTAATAATTTTTATTTTTGAAACTGTAATTAAAGGCCACTACATTTTAACATATATCAAAATTATTGCACGTGTCTTTATAGAATTCTGGAACTGACATCATGAAAATAAAATATTTTTTCTCAACATTTAGACTACTTTTTTTCTTTAATTTCTTTTCATCAAAAAAGAAAATAAAAAATTATTCACACATACACATATCCACAAACACTGATTTCAGGTCAACTATGAATATTAGATAACCTTTTTATACTAGAAATGGTTACTCAAAAACATAGATATTAATATCACTAGCAACTTACAGTTTTAAAATAACAGGAATGAACTAAATAGCAACCTGAGATTACTAATCCTCATAGTGAATTTTTAAATTAATAATTGGTAATTAATTTTAAATCAAAAGGAGTAATAACCCATTTCTGAATTCTAGGTTCATACATAAATCTCAGAACACTCACTGTGTATATTTGTTACTAAGAAAGGAGATCACTGATATTAAACCCCTGCTTAAATCAACTGTAAGATGGGAAATAAATTAGAGGCAGTACTCTCCTTAGAATTTCTAAGAAAACATATTAACACAGATGTAATATAGCAAGAGAATTAACTGCAAATAAAGTAAAATATACAGAATGATAAGGATAAATTACATTTCACTTCTAACATCTAAGTATTCATTACTATGAGGAAATCAGCAAAGAAATAAAAATGCATGTATGCTTTAATCATTTTACATTTGCCCCAGACATAAAGGATCACATTTTAAACGAAGGTGATCAGGCTTTTAGTTTGACGAACTTCTCTGCAAGCATTTTCATGTAAGTGCATGCACACCAAGAAAATAATACACAAGAAAGCTTTGTATATTACTGAAACACAAAGGACAGATATTCCATTTAAGTAGGGCCCCCAATAAATCTAAAGAAAAGCCATTGACAATTTTATTAAAAAAAGTAGTTTCCCTTGTTAAAAGGTACCAAGGGATTCGAAAAAAATATTCAATGTCTTAAAGGTTTTAGAAAGCTTTTTCTTGTTGTTGTTCTCAATGATAGTAATTTTTATTCATTGGTTTGTAGTTGCAAGCTATTTTGTTATAGAATTTGTCCACTGTTTTATATTCTATTTTTTGACATGAAACTAGATATATCCCTCAAAAAGTAATTACATTTATTTTAAGAAAACCACAATGTATAATAGATGAACAATTATATAGACAAATATGTGCACTTTAAGGAAGTCTTTTCATAGGACTAGTCCTATAAAGAAGAAGAGTAGGTGTAACTGAAAATACAAGCACTTATTACAGAAAAACACATAACATCTAAAACATCATAAATTTAAATCTCAAATTTTAGGTATTACTTATCCTTAAACTATATTCATTTTAATGTTCCAATTAGAATTGAATATCTTCAAATGCAATTGTGTTACCAGGAACTATTCAATACACATTCATTGAATAAGTGAAAAAAAGAAGGCCAGCATGTACTTAATTATATTTTCAGATCTGAGCCCCCAAAATTCTTCTCACCTGCTCACTTCATTGTATAAAATTAGAACTCTTAGAATCTTGAATACTTTGATAATTATGATTAAGAAGAAACTAAATATCAGTATGCTAAATGAATTGCATTGTGAGTTAATTTTCATGTTTTCCTATGAAGAACTGTAGAACACCAGGTAAGTGTGCTAGACTGAGGCATGCAAGAGGAAGCAAGACAAAGAAACCCACAAGCCACCACTTCTACATACATTTTACAAAATGCAGGCTCAGAAAATTACATTTCTGAGTAAGTCTGTCCATTTGTGTGCATCAAACGTACACAACTAACTAGAGACGTGCAATTCCAAACATCTATCATACTCTGGGTCATACTATGGATTTTTTCCCCAATTCTTTATTTTCCATAGGATAGGAAATAAAGAATTTTAAAGAAGTGACTATCTGCATGGTTTATGCCCATTTTTTAGATCCCAGCAAGAGACATGACCACAGCTAGGCATCACAGGATCAAGGTCACACCAACCTGCAGGAACTGGAACACATGGGCACAAAGGCAGGCTGCCGGGCTCGGATTTCACCAGGCGCCCCCATAGCTGCATTAGTTTTTATTTTTTGCTGGACAGATTTACCCATCTTTGTTCTAGAAACCTCTCACCCTGTATACCTGAATTCTCTCAAATCTGGATCCAAATGAAGAAATTTTATTTACATACACCGTCAAATACGTTCCAGAGTTAATTAAAGCTCTGGAACTGCACAGCAAGAGAGTTGCTAATCTGTGTGAAGCAGTTTCACACATATGCCTCTTTTTTATTTTACATGACTTAACTGTAAAGGTCTAAAAATCATAGTCACTGATGTTCATCTAAATCACAACTTTCCATCAATGAGTGCATTATTTTGATCTACATATAGGTGTAAAAAGGCTATGTGTGGATTGAATGTTTGGATTACTAAATTCACTAGTATCAGTGACTTTTTATTTTTACAAATAAAAGAAAACAACTCTCTCTAGGTCGAAGTCATAGAGAGAGACAATTTCAGAAATGTAGAACTGCTAGCCAGTGATGAGGTAAATAGGATGAGAGTAGTGGCATTAGTCTTCCTTTCTCATATGCAAGAGCTCAAAACATGCTGTTGGACACAGTGCTTTATTCGAAGAGGTTTCACACATGCATTTTTAATCAGGATTATATTTCACAGAAATCTGTCACCGCTCACAAGTGCAGCCGGCCGGTCCTCCTTGAAATGTATCAGCTCTCCGACTCAGCTCTGAACTAGTTTTTCTTTGTACAGATCTTGACTTGGTGATCCACAAGGAGTGTTTTTCTTAAAAGGAAAAAAATAATCCTTTAGAATTGCTTAGGACCCCCATGCACATTGTTTTTATTTCAAATATACAGCGACTTTAACCTAGAACCGTCTACAAAGTCATTCTCTCCACCAAGTTAACAGTCTAAACGTTTGGCTTCAAGGTATTTGCTAAAGCTAAAAGATCTAGTAAGCGGCTATTTTAAATCGAATCATTTATATAAATTTTTTTATTGGGTTAATCCTACATTTTTTCTTCTAGGTCTATTGCATTATTAATCTATTCTCTCCTATAATAATAATTAAGTGACATAATAATCAAAATATCATGAAAATGTGTTTATATGGGTATCTTCTCCTTTATATGGGTATGTTTATCCAGGTGTTTCCAATGATACCCAAATATTGGACATGTTGTGTGACTGTACTATAAAAATATGTTCTTATCTTTGTGTATAAAATATTCTATAGGAGTTTATAAATGCAGAGGGACAACTCCAGTGGCTGGGTATGTGTGTGTGTGCGTGTGTGTATCCCTAACACTGCCTAAGGTAATAACAAAACGGATATAAAAGTCAACAGAAGAGATTAAAGCTCATAGTTACTGTTGAAATATATGTATATTTTAGAATTATATATGTACATATTTAATAAAAATAATCCATTTCAGAATGCCTGTGTTTTGAAACTTCTAAACACATCCAACACATTACACATCCAGTAACTAAAGCTGGTCTCAAAATACATTTCAAAGAGTGTGTAGCAGAAAATTTTTCAGTTACAAAAATCTCTAAAATTTGTGAAAATGCAAAATAGCAAAGCCAGTTTAAAATCTGTAGTTTGGGAACTCCTGTGTGTATCAGCCTATGTCCAGACACACAGGCCGACAGCAGTGGCCCAGGGATATTCACATGAAGTAACCATATCTATATGTCGTCAAGCAACTGGTCATAAAAGCACTGAATAAAAGGGCATTTGAAATTGGATAGTTCTGAAAACACCACAGCTGATTTTTTATATTCTCTAACAGTTAAGAACAAAAGACTTTCAGACAAGATTTTAGACACTCCCTGTATGGTACTTGACTTTCCCAAAATTTACACATGAAATCACCAAAAGTCTGGAACCCCAAACTGAAAGTCAGTATTAAGCCATTTGATTCTTGATTCTCAGTGGCCCTGTGTCCATAAAATTACTATATTGCTCTCCACCATCATCATAAACACTATACATTTTAACATCTCTCAAAGCATTTAAAAACCCAGAGCTTACAACTACAAAACCAGGATGAAGAAAGGCAGCCTAGAAAATTATACAGTGTCCTTTTAAGAAACATTACATTTTTAATAGTTAAGACTTTCTTTAACTTTACCATAATCAAAAGTTTTGGAAAATAAATTTCAAAATTCTGTGGCATCTAATTAGCAGCACAAATGCCAATGACTCAAAATTTTCAGTGCTTAAGAGATAAAACTGACTTTCAGACCCAAATTGTTTCCTAGTTTAAGTACCAGGAAAAAAAGGGCATTAAAGCAATCATACTTTTTTATCCATTGCTTTAGCATCTAGTTAACAAGGAATCTGTGGCTTTAGAGTTGCTTAGCCAACAGGCTTCAACAGCACATTTATATTCCCAAATAGTTTCGTGTTTCCAAAGTGAAATTTTAGACGGCATTAGTTAAAAATATTTATCTCTCTATTTAGGAAAATCTCCCTGTGTAGTCTCAAACACACACACACACACACACACTTTATAAATGATTTTCCTTCAGCATATATTCATGTTTAAGATACAAAATAAAGAATAACAGTAGTAAAATTAAATCATTCAAAACATGACATTAAAAGACAAATTTCTCACAATCTAAAAGTGTCATATGGAGAATTGATCTCTAAAATAATATAAAGTTTTAGATTTTTCTCAAAAAATACAAACCTAAACTTCCTAGGTCTTATTGAATCTACAAGATGTTTATCCTTGTATGTTTATCAGTGTGTTTGTTTTTTAATATAGGATGATTTTTGAAGTAGATAATAAACTATAATTTTTATAGGCATATTTTCCTGCTATCATAAAGAACGCAATAAGATTGCAGCCAAAAAACTGTATTGGAATCTTCCTTCTATAACTTGTGCCCAATTCCCCAAAACTGCACTTCCTCATCTGTAAAATGGGTATTATTACTGACTCACTTCACTTGCCTTACGAGTTCATGAGAATGAGAGATAATTATTGTCACAATGATCAGAACACATTTTATGTTTCTGGGGCATACAGTCCCCATATTGATCATTCAGTCTCAAAGGAATGAGTTCAGTGTCTTTTTATTACATTTTCTTGTTTTTTTAAACAAATGTCCCCAGAAAATGTCTTATTTACTTATTCATCTCTCTATCCATTGTCTCCCTTTACTAGAATGTAAAACCCTATGAGTAGTGACTATGTCTTTTCATCATTATAGCCCCAGCACCCATATCAGTACCTAGCACATCAAAGATGCTCCGATACTTGTTTTTGATTTAATTATATAAAAGCCATGTGTTCAAATAAATATGTAGGAATACAGGCTCCTGCCACCTTCCCCCAGCAGGGTGTAAGCACCATATCCCTGTGGATCTGTCAGGGGTAGGTGACATGGCCATCTGATGGGTATGAATCAACTAAATAAAAGCCTTTACATTCATAAATAGTTTCCCATTTGCAGCGGGCTTTTCCATGGCCTACAGGACCTGACACTCTTCACAGCGGTGTATAGTCCATATCATTCTTTTTGTTTATGCAGGACACAACTGATGGTACTGCTCATACCAGAGGTCAAACTACTCATTGTATCTCATCCACTTTTCACCTTTTTACCTATTTATTCCTGTAATTGTCCTTTTCTCTCCATATCATGATTGCCCCAAACTGTTAGATCATTCCCACCAGCACAAATGTTTTACAATATTACCCATCTAAAAACAAACCTTTTGCAGTCCCATCGCAGCTGAGGCTACCACCCCATTTCTCTCTCTTTCCAGCAAACCTATTCTAAAGTATCATCTATTCACTCCGCCTAATGCCTATCTTCCCACTCCTGCCAAATCAACTTCAGTCGGGCTTTCAACTCCACCATTCCCCTGAAACTTCTTTCATCACAATCACCAATGATGTCCACATGGACAAAGGCTGGTGGCATCTGGTTAGTCTTCATTTAAATCTCTTAGTGGCAATTCACAACTGATCAACATTCACCTTTTTTGAGACATTTTCTTTATTTGGCTTTTAGGAAATCACTAGACACAACTTTTCAGCCCCCCTGCCCCTCATGGATGCTTCTCCTTTCCCATTCTCTGACTCCTGGAGTGGGCCAGGCTCAATTCTTCAACCTCTTCTCCTTCCTGTCTCTGCACTCCCTATGTGGTCATCTGCAATCACTTGGCTTTAAATGCCAACCATACACTAGTGACACCCATTTTTACCTCTCCTCTTCGGCCTCTCTGAGCAGCAAGCTCAAGGACCTCAAGTAGCATGTTTAATAAACATCTCAAACTTAAAATAGCAAAAATGAACTCTATCTTCCCCCCAAATCTGCTTTTTCTGTGGTCTTTTGTGTCACAGTAAATGACAGTTACTCTGGAAAACAAACAAACACATAAACAAGCAAACATGGGAACCATCCTTGGCCTCTATTTTGCATATCTCACATCTAGTCCATCAGTAAATCCTGTTAGCTCCATTTTCAAATTACAACCAAAATTCAATCATGTCTCATCATACCTACCTCTACCTCCACAGCAAAAGCATCTATCATCCCTTGCCTAAACTATTAATGCAGTTTCCAAACTAGTCATCTGTCTTCCACTTCTGTCTCCCTATAGTCTATCGATATTCAAAACCAAATCAAATTACACAACTTATTGGAGCCATACAATGGCTTGCCATCATTTTAATAAAATCTAAAGATGCAAGGTGCTACCTCAACTGCCCCCCCTCCCCACTTTCCTAATTTTATGTCCTATCTGTCCTTTTTTTCCTCTTTGAGCTTCTGCTCTTCTTCAAGGCCGCTGATCACACTCTCACCAAAGGGTCTTTATGTTTACTTGTGCTTCTACATGGAATGCTCTTTAGCGAATATTACGGCATGCATCCTCAATTCACTCAGTCTCAGTTCAAATATATTATTAACTGTTTATTATCTAGTACCGGAATGCTAAGTCCATGAGGACAAAGATTATTTCCCTTGTTTATTGCTGAAACCTAGCACAGTACTTGACACAGAATATGGTCTCCATTTTCTGGAAGGAAGGAAGGAAGGAAAGAAGAATGGGAGGAAGGAGACAAGAAGCTAGGGAGGGAGGGAAACAGGGAGCAACTAGAAGAGGGAGGGAAGATTAAGATAATTTGGAATCTGCGATTTTTTCAGTTATATAAATACAAAGATAACTTGAATGTACCAAACATAAGTATAATTGCAGACAAGTTGAATGGACTGAACTGGATGGCATGCAAATGAGAAAAAGGTTTTATTTTTCACCCACCACCATCTTCAAGATGCCTCTTTCAAATCTCTCTTACTGTGGTTGTACTTCTAGTATATGCCAGTAGCTATCCTGGAATTTTGAGCTAAAACAATAATCATCTTGGAAACTGACTCACTTAAGATTCTTTGAATTTTAAATTAATTTAATTTAAAACTTTAACATCCCATCCAGCTCATCTCCCCTCTCAGCTCTGGCCAGCAGTGGCTCTGGGAAAAGAAAAGGACAGCTCTTCTTTGCACTTCCTTGACTTCTGTCCTTCCTGCTTCTGAGCATCCAGGGCAGGGATAGGAGGAGGGGGATTTTCTGAAAGGGGAGAAGATGTATTTTCACTTAGCTGGAACAGTCTGTATCCTTCTCTTAGCTAATATTGGCCATCAGTACCATTGCAGGCATCCAAAAGCTGGCGTTGAAAAAGCATATTTGTGAGTTGCCTTGGGAGGCCCCAGGAGAATATTTGGGCTGAATTTCTCAGTAACGTAGAGGTGCACCTTCTAAGAATCCAGAGAATTGATTGTGGGATTGAAAGCCTGAAGACTAAGGAGATGGCTTGAATCAACTCCCCGTGAAATCTGACTGTAGGCCTACATAAAAGGAATAAAACTACTCACGCTGCATTTCAGGCTATGCCTCGTGAATAGGATATTAACACCACCAAAAGCATATAACAAAAATGTGCAAAATAACTAAACTAGTGGTTTTAAAACACATTCAAATCAATTGCGGGAAGATAATTCATGTTTAAAAGTATATCTAAGTTCAGTAAATAACTCAAGTAAATAACTCAAGATAAATGATATGGCAAAGTAAATTCAAATAAGCTTGAATATAAACAAGAAACCTGTGAAGGATGGCAACAATTCCTGATTTAGTACAAGGCACCAACGGAGAATGTTTGTGCGCATTGCAGGAACTGAAATGAGATCTCTCCTCATTCAACAATTCCCTGCTTATATGGAATCATGTGTTTGATGGAAATTCGATTCTCTGATAATACTAAGTAATTGTTCATTAAAATAGAGAAACTAGTGCAGGGATACAGGCAGTGGTCAGACATCCTGGTAAATTTTATTTTTAATTTTTAACTGAAATTTTAAAATAGTGAAACAATAAATTGTCCAGGACAATCATGTCCTATGTGGAAACAGCATGTCATCATTACATGGAAAGAGAACTCTGAGCTACATGATCTCTGTTAGAGCTGTTGAGATGTTAGCTGAAGCCGACTGCATTAATGACTGCATGTTTAAGAGAAAAAGCAAATATGGTGAATAATTTTGTACTTTATTGAGCATGTGGGGGTGAAATGTGAAGTTTAGCATTTTAGGGTTCCCCATTCATTAAATAATAAAGTTTAAACTCTTTGTTTTTTACTTATATGAACATCAACAGCCTGCCAACCCTCCCGTCTTATCTGTTATTCTTGCACAGAACATACTTGCAGCTAAATACCTGGCTTGTCACTCTCCCTCAGTTTTGCTCTGTGCTTTCTACTTCACTATGGGCTCTCTCAGGAAACACCTTCTTCCTGTATCTCCCTAAATCTCACATCATCCTTTCAGGTTAAGTTTTAAAAGAACCTTTTTTCTCTATATACTGCTCACCTCCGTGGAGTTGCAACTGTCCTTTTCTTAGCATGTATATTGTTTGTGTCATCCATTTTTCTCCAAGCATTTATTGGCCCCTATTGTAGTCTTCTGTGCACGTATCCTCCCAATTAAAAATGATGGCCTAGAGATGAAATGTTGTTGCAAACTCAATTAGATTTCCTACAGTATCCACAGAACACGTGTGCATGTGTGGTGTGTGTGTGTGTATATATGCAAATGTATGTACTTATTGTTAAAAAACAAAACTCAACCACGCAAATTTGAAGATCTAATTGGCTTTATTAAGAGGTTCATGAACCCAGAAGCATCGATCTACCAACTAGAGAGATAATAATAAAAGTTGTGTAAAATAAAAGGTTTTTCTAGACCTTCTATTTTATAGAGGGTGAATCAAGACATTATTAGTGAAAGGAAAGAAAAGATTATTTCAGGCAAGATCACCCTCCTTTAGCAGCAACAGTTGAGGGTCTTACCATGCAGCTTACTTCTTTTGGGGATGGGGGTGGGGTATAAAGGGCTCATGAGGCAGATTACATCATTGGTGCCGAACAGAAAATTCCTGATTGACTATTAAGACCACATTCTGGGGGAGGGTGAAATTGCAATTAGGTTAGGCATTAAGCCCAGGTTAGATGACCTGGCCCAGCACAAGTGACTCGCTCTTGGGCTTGTAGCTCTCTTTATAACAATATGCATGTATATTCCTATTCACTTATCCAATATATTAATTATGCTCCTATCTGACCCTTATGCCAGTCACTATTGTTGTTAGGTTCCCTTTAACACACAGCCCTGAATGGCAGCTGCACCCGAGTGTAGCAAAGCCCCTTATCATCTACAGCAGTTTCTAAGTCCCCCACAGCAGTTTCTAAGTTCCCTATCATCTGTAACAGTTTCTGTTTCTCAGAAGTCTCAAGGCCACCATCCTGCTCACCAAGGCCCTGAATTCTTATATAAGCAGCTCCCCACTTGCTGTTGCTGCTGCTCTCTCTCTTTCAAGACAGCCACTCTATCTGTTTGTCTTGCAGGGAATAAAATCATGCTGACGCAGTTCTCGTGTCCTTCTTTGCAAGCGAGTGAGCCGGGTAGCTAAAGAACCCTTTCATTGTTGGGTAGCTAAAAGAACCCTTTCAACTGTAGGGCTACTAAATAGCCACCGAAGAAAAGTCAGTGAAAACAGCTGACACAATCTAGCCTTATAATTTATACTCTGGTGAGGAATACAGACAATTGGGTAAAGTTCAGGGAAAAAATGCCACATAAGAAGTTCTGTAGGAGTAAACAGGAGGAGCAATTTACCCAGACTTGAAGAAACAGTGAAAGTGGTATGGAAGGGGAAATCGAGAGAATGGAGGTAAGTGAAGAGGAAAGAGTTCTAGATAACCAGACGTGCCAACAGAAAGGCTCAGATGAAATACACAGTCTGTGCCACTCAGAGAACTGCAATATGTGTACCGTGGCCAAGATGAGAGGAGAGTGACAAGTGGGAGGGCTAAGCATGCACTTCAGTAAGAAGGCAGTATTCAGGGCAGATAAAATGGTCAGTGGTCTCACGGGTCAGTAGTATCACATGCCACAAAGATAACAAGTAAGAAAAAGACTGAGAAGTGTCTATTGGATTTAGCATAACAAGACCTGTGGTATCTGGCAAAGCAGTTTTAGTAATGCGATGGGCCAAAATCAAACTTTCGGTGGGTTGGAGAAAAAAGTGGAAAATGAGGAAGTGAGACAAGAGTATAGATAATGCTTTCATTAAACTGGACCATGAAAGGGAAGAGAAAAATAGAAGTGTTAGAGGATGAAGCTAGATTCCAAAAGGATGAGGAAGATGTGAGCGTGGTAAAAATCTCAGGGGAGGAAGCCAATAAGAAAAAGAAATTGACAATCCAGGATATGGGGATAATGAATAAATCAGTCACTTAGAGAGCAGGGAAGAGATCCAGGACACAGATGGAGGGAAGGGCACTAGCTGGGAGGGAGCAGGCAATGTCACTTCTTCCATTTTCAGGAAAAGAGAAAAAGGAAAGAATGAATGTAGATGCACATAAATGTCTATTTTGGCAGGAAGAAAGTGGAAGAACTAATTCTTATATTATCATTGCTTTAATATCTTCACTCTCAAAGCAAGTACCATATTCCATTCTAATGCTGACACTGAGTGGACCCAGGACATTCTGATGACTTTGAGCTACAAAGAACAAGTAAAAGGAATGAGACAAATGTCATCTAATAGGAGTCTGGGAAGGTAACTGTTAGAGCAAGATTTACCCACTAGCTCCAAAACCCAACACCCCAGAGGTCTCAGATGTTATTTAATATGAACCTCAAGACAACCATCAGACTCCAGTCCAATCTAGCACAATATTAATATTCAAGTTTTCCTATCCAGGGATTGGTGGGAGTCTAAGAGACCATACTAATGAACAATATAATTTTGTAGCCAAAATGGAAGGTTCTGGAAGCAGTATAAGGCATTACCAGTCCAGCCGTTCTTCACATTAATATGCAGGAGTCACCTAATGAATTCGTTAAAACGTGTATTCCTTGGCTCCACCACCACACATTCTGATTCAAGCAAATCTATGGTAGGGCCCTAACTTTAACTTTCTATGGCCCCCCCATGTGATTCAGATGTAGATGTTTCACTCTTGAGAAATGTCTGGTAATGAGGAACAGGAGAAGGTAGAAAGAAACCAGGCAACTCATCCAAATACTTGGCCAACCTTTCTTGGGCCTGGGCTAGATTCTTATTCACAAAGCAGAGAGCTAGAAGGGGGAAAAAATAAGTTGCTGCAGACCCAGGTAGCAGGGCCTGTAAGACCAGAGTCATGGCATTTAGAAGAAGTAGAAACTAACCTACTATTCTATAATATATAACAATAACAAAAGTTTTCATTGTACAGTTTTGGAAAAAGGAAGCATTATAATACTTCAAGAAACATACAGAGACAAAGATCTACACAAATACCTATGACAATTTCTATACCAAAATACCCAAAACAATAAAATCAAGGAATTTGTTTGGTAACATTTATATCCTGAAATAGCCAAGAGTAACCCTTATTCTAAATTTTAAAAACAAACAAACATTCTCTTCTATTTGAAATAATATAGACTGGTCTAGCTAAAAAATAGAGCTATATAGTTTCTAGTGGCCCCTTATAAACTATGAATGATAAGAAATAATTATCTCATTTTTAAATTACAAAATGATACAGAAAGGCGATTTTTCTCTCATGCCTTAAAAGGGCAAATAGCTACAGAACTGGCATCTAGAATCATCTATGCCTGTGTTAAGTCAACAGGCAAGTAGTCATGAGTATATTTACAGTATGGATGCCACAGATATTCTATTTTAGAATAAGCAAACTTATCTTTTCTGGCAAAGCACTTTATGTAAAGAAAACAAACTTCTGCCCTGTAATATACTAATTTTATTCTAATTTTCTTTTCATCACCATCAATATTAACCTCATCAACTCATCAAAAAACATTATTAATACCGGAGCTGGGAACCATGCTGAGGAGCATATGAAGTACACAGAGCTTCCAGATTAAACAAGTAATTATACAAATGTCCTTTAGTGCACATTTACCAGCATAATATCTGCATGAGAGAAACATAGCCAAGGGAGCCAAAGTTATATATTTCTAAACATAAATACACCACCTGAGTTAAAAAAAGAAGAGGCTTAATGAAAACAAGCAGAGCTTTAAAAGAGAGATTTAAAGCCTAAATGCAGCTTAGGACAAGTTGTGACTTTTCAGTATCACATAGGCAGTACATCAAAAATAACTGCACTCTACCCAGTGGATGGGAAGGCAGCATCATCGGCACCACACTGAAGTCATCCTCTCTTTAAGAAACATATTTGAAGTGGGCACGTTAGCATTGTTTTCCTAAACACAAAAATCCTGAACATTTTCTGTATTGTGTTCCCTTTATTGTACTTAGTGCCACTTTTATAGGAAGCCTCTGTGGAACAGTGATTGAAAAGAGAGATTAGAGAATATAGTGAAACCCTGAGATGGCTAACCTTTACCCTTGGGAATTCAGACAACGTCAAAACTAAAGACTCTGAAAAACAAAATAATAATAACTAGCAATAATTAATTATTATTACATATAAATATAATATATGTATACTAGTCATATAACACAGGTCAAGGCAGTTCATCTTCCACCTTGATATAGGTGTGGACAGCCTCTCACTATGACTCCATGTAGGTGAGAGTTTATAGAAGAGAGATGGGGCAACCACACCAGAGAATTGGAGTATGTTCAAGTGAAGCAGGATCCTAACGGATCTAGTCTAGTGAGTCCGGAGCATTCTTCTACCTAAGGTATCTCTTGGCTCACTCTTCCATGAGCACCACCACCAAATTCTTTTATTGCCTTCCATAGCTAGTCAGGTGAGTAGCAAATGATATCACATAATGCCTGCAAGGTAGATTAGCCCAGTCGCCAAATTTTTGTTTACATTGTTGCGATCCTACACAGTTTTTTGATGAGCACTATTTTCATGATGTTTTTTGACATGCTGAGTATGCCCAATGTGGTAATGACTCTGCCTTTGCAAGTATACAAATATCTACATTTCAGGTTCATACCAGGGAATGAATATAATTAGAGATTGCATCCTCAGTTTTCAGAAATCTAGGGTTCTGTTCTGTTTTTAAGTGCCAAAATGCTCACTTTTTTATATGTAGTACTGTTACTTTTGGTATTTAACAATTGCCTCAAATCAAAATAATCCTAAGATATACCTAGAGAATTAAAGCTGCTTAGACATGAATAAGTTGCACTCATTTTAAAAGTATTCCAACCACTTCTCCTTAGGTTAAAAACTCTTCCAAGGTATTGTATCATCATTTTAACTGTCTTTCCTTGGCTTAAGAGTAAATGTGAACATATTTTCTTCATCTACTACATTTCTCCATTTACTAGTCATTTGGATTTTCTCCAGATTGGTTTGGGAAATTTTCAGAAGATCCTCATGGAATCATCATAGACTTAGAGGAAAAAAAGGAAGATTTTTTTCAGAGAATGGGAGAATAGCAGGGTAGGAAAATTGCAGGATGAGAGTGCAGTGTGAAGGCTGTTAGCAGAGCCAATTCCCAACCTTTCCACTGATATAGATTCCTTTATCTTCCTTTGCCCTTTCTTCTTCCAGGCCAGCTCCATGCTCTTAAGCCCTAGCCCATTCCCCTAGAATAATATATTTTAACCAGAAATGTGCATTTGACTTTGTTATGTTTGGGTGGGACCTGAGACTTCACTTGTGTAACAAGCTTCTAGATGATATTGGACCAAGAACCACAGTTTGAGTAGCAAGTGTCCATACTACACCACAGTGTCACTTTTTTGGTGAATCTATCAAAGAAATTTCTCAGTTGCAGGAAAATCTATGCTTATCCTCAGTAACTAGTCAAATTTTTCCCTTGTAGATATTGTACATTTTGTTTCCCTCTTTGCCTTAGCCACTAGGAAGCCCAAAGATATATATGTTACTTATCCTGGTAACTACATAGGAATATATGGCACACATTTTTATGAACTAATTTACTCTGCTTTTATTTTACTTTCCTACCCATGTTTAACTTTTGTCATTCTTATACCTATATATTTTATTCCATTTTCTACATTTCTTTCAGTAAACTATTTCAAATCCTCTCAGCAATGAGGTTTGACATATGTAAATGGAGTCATAAGAAGGGCAGCATGAGAGGTGAGTCAGAGAGCTCCTCCCAAAACCACAATAGCAGGAAAATGTAGTTAATTAATACAACTAACCCTAAAACAGCAATAGGAAAGAAGGATGCACCAGACTGCATACAAATATCATGAACAGAGCAGACCCGACGAAACAGGGTAACATACCAGAGCCTTGATCCGGCAGGACCCAGACGCTTGCCCCACCCCAGCTCACTGACCGGAGGAAGAGAAACAGAGCAGGGCGGGGGTGGAAACCTAGGACTAATGAACACCCAGCCCTAGAGGTCTGCTTTGCGAGCAAAAACCTACACTGGGTGGTGCTCTGGAGGTTGGGGAGCTGGAAATGGAGGAGTGCCAGAGAGACTGACATTCCGGCCATTTGTGGAGAGGGGATCCACATCCAGCAGCTCTGTGTCAAAGGAAAGGCAGGCAGTCTGAGAGGCTTCCTAGCAGCGAGAGGGCTGCTTAAGGGGAGGGGTTTGGGAGGAGCTTGCGGCACGGGAGAATGGAGAGCTGGACAAGGTTAAGGTTGTCTGGATGCGCTCTGCCCAGTTGGTTGGGAACTTTGAGGAGCTTCAGGTGTTCCATCCCCCTGGCTGCCTTCTCAGCTCTGAGGCCCCCCACTGTGACACGCAGCATGCTACACCTTCCTTCTGGCCTGCCGGCTCCAGTTTGCAAACTAGGAGTCACTGTGCTGGGGTCAGGCCAGCCAGAGGGAGGCCCCACCTACAACAGCTAGAGATGCAAATCACAGAGGCTTACACCTGTGTGCTTGGCCAACTGGCTTTGACACTGGAGACAGGCAATGCAGAAGGGAAACAGGAAGCAGATCTTTCCTCCACCCAGGCACCAGCTCCGCTCCCCTATGACCCCCAACCTCACTCTAGGGGCTGAGCAGCTCCAGAGACTGGAGCTCCTGCGCAATAGTGGCCACCACACAGAAATATGAAACGTCAAAAGAACATGGTTCAGACCAAAATAAAACAAACCCCAGAAAAACGGCCAAATAAAACCAAACTCACCAATCTTCCTGAAAGAGGGTTCAAAATAAAAATTATAAACATGCTTATGGAGGTACAGAAAATATTCAGGAACTCAGGAATGAATTTAAGTTGGAGATTCAATCATTAAGAAATTCCATATCTGAAATGAAACATACAATGGAGGGATTTAAAAGCAGATTAGATGTAGTAGAAGAGACGGTAAATGGAATAGAAATTAGAGAAGAGGAATACAAAGAAGCTGAGACACAGAGAGAAAAATGGATCTATAAGAATGAAAAAATATTGAGAGAACTGTGTGACCAAGCCAAACAGAACAATATTTGTATTAGAAGGGTACCAGAAGAAGAAGAGAGAGAAAAAGGGATAGAAAGTGTCATTGAGGAGGTAATTGCTGAAAACTTCCCCAATATGGGGAAGGAGATAGTCTCTCAAGAAATGGAGGTACACAGATCTCCCAACACAAGGGACCCAAGGAAGACAACATCAAGACATATAATAATTAAAATGGCAAAGGTAAAGGATAAAGACAGACTTTTAAAAGCAGTTAGAGAGAGAAAATAAGATCACATACAAAGGAACACCCATCAGGCTATCATCAGACTTCTCAACAGAAACCTTACAAGCCAGAAGGGAGTGGCATGATATTTTTAATGCAATGAAGCAGAAGGACCTCAAACCAAGAATACTCTACCCGGCAAGGTTATCATTTAAATTTGAAGGAGGGATTAAACAATTTTCAGATAAGCAAAAGCTGAGAGAATTTACCTCTGACAAACCACCTCTACAGTGTATTTTGGAGGGACTCCTATAGATGGAAGTATTCCTAAGGCTAAACAGATGTCACCCAAGGGATAGACAAAGAGTACAGAATGTGATTCATAAAATACAAAGAAAAAGAATGGAAGAGGAAAAAAAAAAGAACCTTTAGGTTGTGTTTGTAATGGCATACAAAGCGAGTTAAGATCCACTGTTCGAGAGTAGGGGAATTACCCTTGAACCTTCGGTAACCACAAATCTAAAGCCTGCAATGGCAATAAGTACATACCTATTGATAATCATCCTAAATGTAAATGGTCTGAATGCACCAATCAAAAGACAGAATCACTGAATGGATAAAAAAACAAGACCCCTCTATATGCTTCCTACAAGAGACTCACTTCAAACCCAAAGATATACATAGACTGAAACTAAAGGGATCAAAAAAGGTACTTCATGCAACAAATAGAAAAAAGCAGGAGTTGCAGTACTTGTATCAGACAAAATAGACTTCAAAACAAAGAAAGTCACAAGAGACAAAGAAGGACATTACATAATGATAAAAGGGTCCGTCCAACAAGAGGATATAAGTATTATAAACATCTATGCACCCAACACAGGATCACCTACATATGTGAAACAAATACTTACAAAATTAAAGGGGGAAATAGAATGCAATGCATTCATTTTGGGAGACTTCAACACACCACTCACTCCAAAGGACAGATCAACCAAACAGAAAACAAGTAAAGAGACAGAGGCACTGAACAACAAATTAGAACAGATGGACCTAACAGACATCTGCAGAACACTCCATCCAAAAGCAACAGGATACACATTCTTCTCAAGTGCACATGGAATATTTTCAAGAATAGATCATATACTAGGCCACAAAAAGAACCTCAGTAAATTCAAAAAGATTGAAATTGACCAACCAGCTTCTCAGTTCGCAAAGGTATGAAACTAGAAATAAATTACACAAAGAAAATTAAAAAGTCCACAAACACATGGAGGCTTAATAACATGCTCCTAAATAATCAATGCATCAATGACCAAATAAAAACAGAGATCAAGCAATATATGGAGACAAATGACAACAATAATTCAACAATGCAAAATCTGTGGGACTCAGTGAAAGCTGTGCTAAGAGGAAAGTATACTGCAATACAGGCCTACCTTAGGAAAGAAGAACAATCCCAAATGAACAGTCTAAACTCACAATTATTGAAACTAGAAAAGGAAGATTAAATGAGGCCCAAAATCTATAGAAGGAGGGACATAATAAATATTAAAGCAGAAACAAATAAAAATGAGAAGAATAAAACAATAGAAAGAATCAATGAAAGCAGAAGGTGGTTCTTCGAGAAAATAAACAAAATAGATAAACCCCTAGGCAGACTTATCAAGAAAAAAAGAGTCTACACACATAAACAGAATCAGAAATGAGAAAGGAAGAATCACTAGACACCAAAGAAATACAAAAAATTATAAAAGAATACTATGAAAAATTATATGCTAACAAACTGGACAACCTGGAGGAAATGGACAACTTTCTAGAAAAATACAGCCTTTCAAGGCTGACCTATAAAGAAACAGAAAATCTAAATAGGCCAATTACCAGCAAAGAAATTAAACTGATAATCAAAAAACTACCTAAGAACAAAACTCCTAGACGAGATGGTTTCACTGCTGAATTTTATCAAACATTTAGTGAAGACCTAATACATATCCTCCTTAAAGTTTTCCAAAAAGTAGAAGAGGAGGGAATACTCCCAACACATTCTACGAAACCCACATCACTCTAATACCAAAACCAGGCAAAGACACCCCCAAAAAAGAAAATTACAGACCCATATCCCTGATGAACATAGATGCAAAAATACTCTACAAAATATTAGCAAAACGAATTCAAAAATACATCAAAAAGATCATCCATCATGATCAAGTGGGATTCATCCCGGGGATGCAAGGATGGTACAATATTCTAAAACCCATCAACATCATCCACTGCATCAACAAAAAGAAGGACAAAAACCACATGATCAATTCCATAGATGCTAAAAAAGCATTTGAAAAAATTCAACATCCATTCATGATAAAAACTCTCAAGAAAATTGGTATACAGGGCAAGTACCTCAACATAATAGAAGCCATATATGACAAACCCACAGCCAACATTATGCTTAACAGTGAGAAGCTGAAAGCTTTTCCTTTAAGATCAGGTACAAGACAAGGATGCCCACTCTCCCCACTTTTGTTCAATATAGTACTGGAGGTCCTAGCCACAGCAACCAGAAAACACAAAGAAATACAAGGCATCCAGATTGGCAAGGAAGAACTCAAACTGTCCCTGTTTGCAGATGACATTATATTGTACATAAAAATCCTAAAGAATCCACTCTAAAACAACTAGATCTAATATCTGAATTCAGCAAAGTTGCAGGATACAAAATTAATACACAGAAATCTGTTGCATTCCTATAAACTAATGATGAACTAGCAGAAAGAGAAATCAGGAAAACAATTCTATTCACAATGTCAACAAAAAGAATAAAATACCTATGAATAAACCTAACCAAGGAAGTGAAAGACTCATACTCTGAAAACTACAAGACACTCATGAGAGAAATTAAAGAAGAAACCAATAAATGGAAACACATCTATGTTCATGGATAGAAGAACTGATATTGTCAAAATGGCCATCCTGCCTAAAGCAATCTACAGATTCAATGCAATCCCTGTCAAAATACCTACAGCATTTCTCAATGAACTAGAGCAAATAGTTCTAAAATTTATATGGAACCACCAAAGACCCTGAACAGCCAAAGCAATCCTGAGAAGGAAGAATAAAGTGGGGGGAATTACACTCCCTGACTTCAAGCTCTACTACAAAGCCACAGTAATCAAGACAGTTTGGTAGTGGCACAAGAACAGACCCATAGACCAATGGAACAGACTAGAGAGCCCAGATATAAACCCAAGCATATATGGTCAATTAATATACGATTAAGGAGCCATGGATATACAATGGGGAAATGACAGCCTCTTCAACAGCTGGTGTTGGCAAAACTGGACAGCTACATGTAACAGAATGAAACTGGATTATTCTGTAACCCCATTCATAACAGTAAACTGAAAATGGATCAAAGACCTGAATGTAAGTCATGAAACTATAAAATTCTTAGAAAAAAACATAGGCAAAAATCTCTTGGACATAAACATGAGCAACTTCTTCATGAACATATCTCTCCAGGCAAGGGAAACAAAAGCAAAAGTGAACAAGTGGGACTATATTAAACTAAAAATCTTCTGTAGAGCAAAGGACACCATCAATAGAAAAAAAAGACATCCTACAGTATGGGAGAATATATTCATATATTACATATCCTATAAGGGGTTGACATCCAATTATATAAAGAGCTCACACACCTCAACAAACAAAAAGCAAATAAGCCAATTAAAAAATGGGCAGAGGAGCTGAACAGACACTTCTCCAAAGAAGAAATTCAGATAGCCAACAGGCACATGAAAAGATGCTCCATATCACTAATCATCAGCAAAATGCAAATTAAAACCACAATGAGATATCACCTCACACCAGTTAGGATGGCCAGCATCCAAAAGACAAACAACAACAAATGCTGGTGAGGATCTGTAGAAAGGGGAACCCTCTTACACTGCTGGTGGGAATGTAAAGTAGTTCAACCATTGCGGAAAGCAGTATGGAGGTTCCTCAAGAAATACTGTTTGACCAAGGAATTCCACTCCTAGGAATTTACCCTAAGAATGCAGCAGCCCAGTTTGAAAAAGACATGCACCCCTATGTTTATTGCAGCACTATTTACAATATGGAAGCAACTTAAGTGTCCATCAGTAGATGAATGGATAAAGAAGAGGTGGTACATATACAGAGTGGAATATTATTCAGCCATAAGAAAACAAATCCTATCATTTGCAACAACATGGATGGAGCTAGATGGTATTATGCTCAATGATATAAGCCAGGCAGAGAAAGACAAGTAATTTCATTCATCTGTGGAGTATAAGAACAAAGAAAAAGCTCAAGGAATAAAACAGCAGCAGACTCACAGAACCCAAGAATGGACTAACAGTTACCAAAGGGAAAGGGATTGGGGAGGATGGGTGGGAAGGGAGGAATAAGGGGGAAGAAGGGGCATTACGATTAGCACACCTAATGTAGTCCGGAGGCATACGGGGAAGGCAGTATAACACAGAGAAGGCAAGCAGTGAATCTACAGCATCTTACTACACTGATGGACAGTGACTGTAATGGGGTATGTGGTGGGGACTTGATAATAGGGGAGTCTAGTAACCATAATGTTGTTCATGTAATGTTACATTAATGATAGCAAAATAGAAAAAAATAACGTGTAAAAAAAAAGAGAAAGATGAGCTCAATCAGAAAAAAAAAGGGCAGCACTATTTTGAAGGAGCTCACAGTCTTGAGGGGAAGAGTGACACACTCAAAATTTAGACGGGTTATGAAGATCTATATAGAACCTATAGGATGGAGCATCTAACTACGTGAGAGTACCTAGAATTTACTATTAATAATATTATTCATATCATTAGTAGCCACAGTCACAATAACGACAGCAACCACTGCTTGAATGTCTACCAGATTCCCAGGACTGCCTGGACATTTTATCTCATTACTTTTTTTATCATTTACTATATGTAATATACTATCTAATATGTCTGCAAAGTTCATATTTTCACTGAGTTTTAAAGACTCACCAAGATTATTTGGTGACAACAAGACCCATGGTCTCATGGTTAAACATAATATTTCCAGAGGCTTCACAGAAGAGAAAATGCTTAATCTGTGACTTAAAGGCTAAGGAGAGAAGTTGAAAGTTTCTAAGCAGACTAAGTAGGGATGGAAAGGCAGGAGGGAGAAATTATTCCAAATAAAGGGAACAGCACATGCAAACACGAATGAATGTGAAGATGCAGAGTGTATTTGGGGATTGGCAAGAAGTTCAGAATAGCTGCAGCATGGACCCCACGTGGGGGAGAAATGCAGGTGAAGCAGAAGTCAGGCTCCAAAAAGACCTGTATACCTTGCAGAGGTATTCTGTAGATAGTGGAGGACTGTAAGTAGATGTTAGGCAAGAAGACAAGATTTTATTTTATTTCTTTTTAATATCTCTTCCCTGGTGGTGTGATGGGTGAATTAGAAAAGAACAAGGATGAAGGGAGGAATCAGACTTTAAAGGAAGGGCCAGTAGCTTTAGGGAAAGGGTCTTATTTGAAATATTTCCAGAAAGCAGACTCTTTAAGACTTGGTATCACTTAAACATGCAGAATGAAGAGGACAGAAAAGCTAGGATTTAACCTGCCACCATATCTTTGGCTTGATAAATAGAGTGGTCAGTAACAAGAGATAGAGAGTGATAGGTCAAGGAGAACATGGGACATGAATAGGAATGTGGACATTTTTTCTGGCTCCTGCAGGGTTGAAACCAGAAAAGATAGATGAGGCATCATTTATGTGTCTACGGTCGTGGAAACTACAGAAATCAATGACATCACTTCATAGGAAACATGTAAAATGAGAAAAAGCCATAGAAACACCAAAAAAGCAATATAAGACACAGTCTGAAAAATAAAAACTTGAACAGTGCACTGAGAAGAAAGAGCAGAATTGTAGAAGATCGGAAGAAAATAACTGAAACCAAATGTGTGCAGAGCTTAAAGAAGGAAACATTCAATAATGTGAAACACATTGAGAGACCAAGTATGATGGCTTTTGACAAGTTTTCACTGATTCTAAAGTGATACTGTCATCCTTACCTTAAACAGAAGAAGTTCAGCAAACTAATAAAAAGACAGCAATGGGTAGAGATGAAGACATGGAAATAGCAGGGGCAGACTATACTTTCAAGAATCTTGGCTGAAAAGGTCAGAATCTGTAGTGACCACAGAAGCCTTCCTGGTACAGGAGTAAAGAACCTAGATCCCCATATGGATCCATGACTGGAGGTCTACAAGGTATCTACAATGAGAGAATAAGGCTGGAGGGGGAGAGAAAAAGGTACTTACAATAATATTGTTAAGGTCCGTTCTTAGGGTCTAAGGCAACTAGGATAAAGAGTAAATCCAGAGAAGCATTGAAGGACAAGGAGAAAAGTAAAGAGTTAAAGGATGACAGTAGTAATTTCACAAAGTCAGAAAACAGGCAAAATGTGAAAGCTTGTGTCAGAGACAGATGGTTATGTGGTTATTCTAAAACCATAAAGAACGAGGGATGAAGACGTGATGATGGGAATCACAAAACCTAAAGTGCAAGAGTGGGGCTGGGTTGCTCTTGTGGAGTCAGAATGGAGGTATTGAAGTCTATGAGATGGAAGAACTCCGAGGTGTGGGTTTCCGATGGGTTTTCACAGAAACACTGCTATTCTTCAAGATCACAGCAAGAGTTAGGTACAGAGAAAGGTACAGGGATAGGTACAGGGTAAGGCTAAGGCTGAGTCATTTGCCAGTTTTGTGTGTGGGAATGACATCTGTGGGAGACCCAAACAAAGGGGAAGTAGGGAAGTAGAGGGCTTATTAACGGATGTGGGTTTCCTTACTGGCAGAAGAGGGATCGCCTGCAGGAAAGCAACAGGGAGAAGATAGAATAATGTTGACCTCTTGCAGGGCTAGGGAAGATGGACCTTGGAAGAATAAGTAGCCCCTTCTTTTACCATTATACGTAAAGTGGTATTCTGGAGTTTGGGATGAAGGCAAGAAGTAGGTGGTCTGTGATGTAGTTGAGAAATATGCCTGTTACTAAGTTATTGTCTTCCGTGCTCTGTTTTGTGATTCTGGACTGGGAGTCTACAAACTACTGCATTGAGTTCTGACATTAGAGGGACACCAGAGGAAGCCTGGAAGAGGCAGAAGGATGTGGTCCTTCTGGTTTCTCTAGCATGACCTCATCAATGCTTCTTCCACCTGGCAGAGCCTGCTGATCCCCGTAACAGAAAGTGTCTCCAGTTTGAGTCTCCCAATCGCCCCAGTCCAGCCTCACTCTCCCCCTTAGTGAAACCGCCTCCAGACAGACAGATCCCCCTCCTCTCAGGTCAGATTCCACCTCTTCATAGCTCTTCCTCCAAGCCTCTAAGCTGTAATAATCCCAACTTCTCAGTATAATTCATTCAATTGCAATTTCATTTAATTCTTAGTAATTATTTTTAATACACATGGGCAATGTCTAACAACTGCCTCAAAATTTTCTTGAAAAGTTGAATAAATCAAACAGGAAAATACAGAATATGATGGCTGTACAGAATTCTTGACCTGTTGCTATATTTCCTTCTTTTAAAGGAGAGAATATTACAGAGTCAAGGCCCGTTTGAACATACCTAGATCACATTTCTCTCCTTACCTCCCTCTATAGAGTTCAATATCCTGCAGTTAGTGTGTATATTTCACATGTTTTTTACTCCATATATGTATTTGTCTATAAACATGGCTTTGATTTTTCAAACTATATAAAATTATACCATACTCTGTATGATTCTACAACCTCAATTTTCACTTATTTTTAGATTTTCTAGTTATATCTGTTGATACGTCTATCTCTAATTGATTTATCTGAACTGATTCATAGTATTCCACTGCATTTTATTCAGCCAGTGCTCACTGATAGAAATTTAAGATTTTCCATTTTTTTTCTTTCAGAAAGAGTGCTGGAATAAACACTTTTGTGTACTACCTTATATGCAACTGGCAGAGTAGAGTATCTCTCTTGTCCTCATATCACCACCTCCACTTACTAACCCTTTCTCAAAGTATGTTTGCTCTTCAAGTTAAGAGTGCCATATATTCTTTGATAAGGTTATTGTTTCCAATTACATTTACCCAAACTATGCATATAAGTTCCCACTTCTCCACATACTCAACACTTGATATTTTCCAAACTTTTAATTACTGCTAACCCAATAGAAGTTAATGACATCTTATTCCCATAATCTGCATTTCATAGTTCTAAGCATCTTTTTATCTGCTTTCTTGCTACATCAGTCTAACTCTTCTGAAAAGTCCTGGATTGTATCCTTTGCCCATTTTTCTACTGGGCTGTGTGTCTTTTCCTTCTTCATTTGTAGAAATTTTTTATATATACATATATATGTGTTATATATATATATATATTTGTTAATTGTTTATCAGTTATGTGTATCAAAAACATCTTCTCCCAGTTTTATTTTTCCTGTTTTTATAAAACCCTTTGATATACAGGTTTTTTATTATCTTAATATAATCAAATATATCAACTTTTTTATGACTTGTGCTTTTGGGGGCTTAAGAAATACTCTTCTGCTTGATAATATATTTTCTCCAATATTTTCTTCTAAAATATTTAAAATTTTACTTTTCACATTAAGGTATTTAATTCATCTAGAATTTTATGTTGCATTTTTTTCCATGTGGCTAAGCCACTCATCCTAGTGTCAGTTTTGAGTAATATATAATTTCCCTACAGAACCATGAGACAGTCTCTATTCTATCCAAAGTCTCCATTTATGAAGGGGTATCTATCTAGGCTCTCAATTCTGCTCTGTTGTCTATACTCATTTCAGTTATACTTCATCTTGATTACTATAGCCTAATGGTACCAATACTGCCTTATTATTAATCTCCAGAAAGTCTCTTGGTTATTCTTTGTCCTTTACTTTTCCATATGAATTTTAGGATCAGCTTGTAAGCTTCCCAAAAACCCCATTGGAATTTTTAATGAAATTGAAACTTCAGAGTTCCTGAACAGACATTTTCCCATCTCATTCTTCCAACAAACCCAAAAGGTAATTGGGTTACTATTCCATCTTGGTAATAAAAATGCATATGTATTAAAACATTTAGTAATTTGCTCAATATCATAGGGGACAGCTGAGATAAGAACCCAGATTTCTAAATGGTGCTTGTGTGTGTGTGTGTGTGTGTGTGTGTGTGTGTGTGTGTGTGAGATTTGTTCATTTATTTATTCTTAAGATTATGAATATCCCTTTTCCATCAATAGCACTTCACAGTCCTTGGTATGGTGACCTGCATAAAAGACTTGTTCAATGCCTTGGTGATTTCAGTCATAGAAAGGGAAAGAAAAAAAAAATGAAGAAAGACATGGTAAAGACAGAGAAAAGAAAAGTCTGCAGTATTTTGTTTACCTGAACTTGTAGTCTTTTCTCCAGTCATGGCCTTTCTTCCCTCCAACTCATCAGTCTTTTATTTACATAAAATGGAACTTTATTACACAGGTCAGAGCGGTAATGAAACTGGCTTCTCTGCTCCTACCCTATGTTTTTAGTGAACTTGTGTGGGGTTCTGTGATAACAACATAAAATTCTTTAAATTGACTCTGCTACTGTTTTGGGAAGATATGCATAGAAACATTTAAAGAATTTCCTTTTCAGAAACAGTTTAATAGAATGAGTCCCAAAAAAATATCCAATTATGAAGAGTATAAAATGACCAAGAAAGGACAGATTCTCAAAAGACACACTATTTTAAGTATTTTGGTTAGTCAAAATATCTTCTAACCACAGTCTGAATTTTTCAATGCATATATCAGAAAGATTTCTGAGAAACTATGCTGATTTTACTTTGCCATGCTTTCATTTTTTCTATCTTTATCCAAAATCCATCCCTAGCGAAAAATTATTTTAAAGACAAAGAATTTTAAATAAGTATATATCAAAACAGTAAGGTCACTAGCCAAACTGTCAGATGTAAGATGTAAAAAATTTTAAATTCCACTGACTTAAGCCATGCACCAATTTTACTAATATATAATACAAAATGCTTTGGGAATTAAAAGGTGTTAACTAATTTGATTTTCTAAAATCATATTTGTTTACTTTCATCTGCGAATCTGTACTGCTGTTTAAAATTGATCTTTTGTGGAAACAGAAAACAGAATCTTGCAAAGATATTATTGTTATTACTGATAGCTGAAATAGTTTGTAGTTTGAAAAATGGATAGAAATTATTATGGTGTAAATGAACGCTAACCAGAAAGATAAATGACTAAAGTATTGCTTGTTGTACCCCCAACCCCTCCCCCAAACAAAACCCTAGATACACTGTGTGGGAACATTTCCAAGAGGCAATATTCATTCTACTGAACATCTCCCACAGTGTATAGCTACTGGTACCTCAGAACAGATTGAAGAAAGAGAAAGGGAAACAGGAAAGGGGGCAGACAGCTGGATTAGACTGTACTGTGAATATTAGTGATGGGTAGACTTCAAAAGACTTAGAGGTTCATTTTGGACAGGTGCCCAGAGGTTCACAGGCTTACCCAAAACCTTCCATAACTTGTGATTTTAAAATTGAGCCAGGATTCCTTTGAGAGCAGACTTTGGGTCTTCAGTCATATCCTATACTCATTGTGCTTACAATCAGTACGTGCTAAGCAATTATCAGAATTTTGAAAAGTAAGATACTTACCTTAAACAGATAACTAAAAAAAAATAGTATGTTTGAAAGCCTGGAAGAAACCCTGTAAACAATATGCTTTTTCTTGGGAGAGACAGAAATTTCTTAAAAACGTTTATTTCTCATTTGAACCGGTTTGAAACAGTGTTGTCATCAAGCTTTTGAATATGTTTTGGGGGACAGGTGAACTCTTCATGTGTGTTCTAATTCATCTAAGATTGGCAATAGCTCCTTAGCTAATGAGAATCCTCATCCACAGCTCCTTCCTGGTGATGGTAGCCTGACATACAGAGGAGACAGTCATCTGGAAGAGTTGACAAGGAATTTAATTTGTCTGTCACTCTAATTGCGGGACTCCTTTTAACTGGGTAGAGTGAGAGTTACCCTTCAAATAATATGATCATTTTTGGTCTGATTATCATGTGTCTAATTAAACATGTTTCCCGAATGGCTCATATAAGATTTATTATTACTAAGAAAATCTACCATGAAAAAAGTTACTTTTACAAGAGGTCCAAACTATTTTTTGTTACAAAGAATAATTTCTGATACTAGCTTTAAACTACAATAAACCATTCCTGTGTTTATTAGTATGATTCTGAACAGGACATGGTTTTACTCTTCTCTAGAAAAGAAGACATGGGATATGGACTGAATAAGTAGTAATGAAATAGACATGAAACAGTTTTTAGTGTAGTCACCACAAGAATCTCTTTTTAATAGAACTTATACAGTGATCATGGGGAAAGACTGTTTTCATGACTTGATTTATGAAGTTAGCTTTCTATATTCTGCATCCCACAACACATGCTCCAAAGTCCAATCACTATTATATTGCATGAGGGTCTCCAGTAGGTATGAGCAATGATTCTCTAACAGAATTAAATACATTAGCAAGAAGAGCTCCATCTTGAACCTAATAAAAGAAATGTGTAATTTATTAGGCACATAGTTTTACTTCCAAAAGCTTTTAAGAAATAACGGCTAGAGAAAACTAGCTATATTTAAATAGCTCAAATTTTCTTAATCTCTAGAAAGACATTGTCATAAAAATATTTGATGTCAGTGCAGATTTTACTTGAAAATGTACAGTTCCTGCCAAAATAGCAGTAGCTTATTTAGATCTGCATGCTCTACTCTAATAAATGTGTAAAAATTAGTAACAGTTGTCCCATGTCAATCTCACCCTGAAAGCAGAGCCTCAACAGAATTGAAAACTAGAATAAGATCTATGTCTCTTTATAGTTCTCTCCTAGGATTTTTCTAAAGCAGATTCATTTGACATTTCAAACCATTTCTAACTAACAGCCCTTGTAATTTGAACTATTTTGTATCATTTTGTCCATACTTTTTAAAGCTTTTCCAGTCACTCTCCTCTTATTCCTTACTTGATTTTTTAATTTTCTTCACAGTACAGTAATTACTCTGGGAAGCAGAGGAAAATCAATGACACCTACTAAGTCTACTAATTATGAGTGATGTATACCAAATGAGGGTCAGGAATAACACAAAAATTAATTTCATTGTCAATTTAATTCAATATACAATTTAAATATTTTTGTCCCCAAACATTTTTCAAGATTTATTCATATACAGTAATGAAATGAATGAGTTCTAGCTTCATGACCTATTTTCTATCCTAGCTTGGGAGACTATGACTGACTGAGAGTTCATGTGAAAGGGAAAAAGACACAAAAGTTATAAATTGTTCTCCAAACTATTACGGAAGTTGATAAAGTATATCCAAGATGTTCATTCATTTGTTAGTTAATAATTTCTGGAATACCTACTCTCTTCAGTGTTTACCTCACAAGCCTATCATGAGAACATATAAACTGGACTATTCACACACATTAAAATAATAAAGGAAAGCTAAATAGTCATATTATGGTTGATATTATATTTATTATCATATATTTGATGTTATATTTATCATCATTAAACCATTCTTATATTTTGAAATAAGCAATGTCTTTGGTAAATACAACACTAATCCCCCAACTTTTCAAAAACATGTAGAGCAGTGTTAATACATGTCCACCCAAATAAATTAGTGTTTCCACCCCTATTGACTCATTCAGCACAAAACAGCTCACATGCTCTCTGACAGAGAAATGGAAAGGAGTTTGAAGAGGTATTTGAGAAATTACCAAAAAAATAACTAGAACTTCATACTCTCCCCAAAAAGCCATCAAAACAAAGAATATCATAACACATATTTTCTTTGATTTGCAGGGAGTGTAATGTACTCAATAATGTACATCTTTGAAAATTTCCCCTAAAAGAGCCCACCATACTAAAATAATCAGTTGAAAATATCAGAAGCTATCCACCTTAAATCAGTAATTTATTTAACAACTTTCGAAAATCACATATACCATGTACTTATTAGAGAACCTAACCATATAAATTCCTTTGGAAATTATGTATTGACAAGTCCATAATTTCTTACCTATATATATTTAAATTAAGACTTCAATAAATAAACCAGTAAATGCATTTATTATTAAAAAGAAATTTCTTTAAAAATTCAAATCTTAACTTATTAAAAAAATATAATAAAAGACTTTTTAGTACTTTCGTATGCAAGAATTAGATTGCTTGACCTCTCTTTTAATGACTTAATTAGCTGTACTAAAGCCCAGCTGGGCCTCTGCTGACAACATAGCTAGATATTTCAATCAAGCAGTGTTATGGAGAATAAGTAATAAATGCTACCTTGTCGCCATACAGTCCCAAACCATAGTGCATGCTGGTAATGCTAAATTTGATCAGTATGCCTCATATTTCAATTAGTCGTGGTCTGAATCACTAAAACTGTGTAATGTGTATGAATTCCTGATACCAGATACAGAGCCACAGGCTCCCACAGTTAGAAGCCATTGAGTTTGCTTTTATTAGCAGCCAATTAATGGCAAAAATCTGCATCGCTGTTAAAATTTATAACCTCTATTCCAGCTGCATCCATGGCTCCTGCTATACTGTATACAATCAGATCCATATCACTGTCGCAAGTCAAACAGCTGCAAACTGTATTCTGTCTGCAGAAGTAAAAAATCCTTTCATACAGAAGCTTTTTTTAACCTCTTAGAAGTTCTTTTCAAAGCCCAGCAGCACCAGCTACTTTGCGACAATGAGCGGTTGAATACAGAAAGAAGAAATCTACACCAAGGTAACCTCTTGGGATGTGCTAGGTTTTCAAACGGAGTGAAACCCTACCGCTCCCCGCACGGCACAAAGGCGAGCAGAGCACCTCTCCTGACCAAGGCTAAGAAAATATAAACATATAAAACCTGACCCTCATACCAAGTTAACCCATTGAAGTCTACATAGTCATTAAAATGAAGTGGTATAACCCAAGTTTAATATTAAGTAACTTACATAAAATTGTGGTATTCAGATTTGTGTGCCTGAACCTTAGATGCTTCCCTTTAAACATCTGTGGAGATCACATTCCCCCGTCAAGAAGGGTTTATGGCATACCTCAAAATTTTCTAGACATTATTTTTAGGACCCAGACTCTTTCTGACATATGATAAGACAGGAAATTTCAGCGTGATCAGATTTAGTAACAAAGCATAATCGCTGTATGTATTGCTAATGCTGGACTTTCAAGATTATTAAAGGAATAGTTCAGCTTTATGGTATTATATATTTTAAGTTACATTATACATACTGTTCTGTGGCATCTGAAATACTTGGATATCTGAACATTAAAATGTTATTTTGGAGAAAGAAAGCAGAGTTACTTCCTCGGGTCTTCTATAAATACCACTAAATTAAAAAATGCATTATATACATTTATATTGTATGTATTATATATCCTTACATTTAAAAATACACACACACATACATACATACATACATATATATATATATATATATATATAAGGCCATGCAGCTAAAAGAATTTACCTGGAAAAGAAAGAAGAGCATGAAAAAATACTCACCAGACCTAATACATGGCAATAAAAATGTTGTACTAGGATAATACAAACTGCTGCCATGGCTATTTAAAGACATTAAAATCCTATTTTACAAAATTCAACTGCTAATAACAGCATTCTTCCTAACTGCTTAAATACTGCAATAAGACTTATAATGCCACTGTGAAATCATAAGCTAGTACTTCAAAGGTGTTGTATCTGTTACAAATTTAATCTTCACTGCTTTGTCACAACTGATTTCATCCCAGCGGCTGGGAGATGCAGTATAACAACATTCCTGTTGTCCTAGACAACCTGAACCAAACTGTTAAATACCTGTCTGATGCCCAAGAATGATTATAATATTGCCTATGGAATCTCCAACAACCACCCTGAAAATGTGCAGTTAGTCTGTTCCACTTAATAGAAGAAGAAAGTATGCTTTACCATGTTGACAAATTGTAGACATTTTAATGACAGAGACAGAAATTCTGAGCTGTCTTTCATGAATCATACAGTATTATGTTCATTGTACCTAAAATATTATTCCTCCTGCAATTCTTTATATGAATACATTTTGCAATTTATGCAATGTCAATTAATATAGATTTGAATCTCAAGTACTTCTTTTTCCTATGAGGAAATGTATTATTTCATTAAGTAGCACGGTTCTTAGAAAACCAATATCCAGTGGTTTCCATCTAAACACTGAATGCTTTCATCTTTGATATATCAGGTTCAATGTTTTCACTTCCTCCCAGGTAGACAGTGACCCACAGGGTGCGGTAGGAGCACGGGGCACTGATGGGAACAGCTACAAATCTGTGTTTGTGAAGTTGCCCAGAAAAGGAGGCAATGGGGCACGGCATGGAAATCTCCTTAAATACTGGAATTTAATTATATAGCTTAAGGTTAAAATTGACTCCTCGGAGTGATGAAAATTTGTAACTCTCAGGACAATTTTAGGTCTGTCAACTGACATATCAATGTAGTATTCATAGACAGTGTGTAAATACACAAGTACCCACTCCCGACAGCAACACTGTGCTATTATGGGACAAGACAGCAGTTTGTATTTTAAATCTTTTAAAATTGATAATCTATTGCTCTTTTCCTGGAAGCATCTTAACTACTTCATTTGTCTGTACTATTTAAATAATACTAGAAAGTATTTCTCAATAAATATTTAATCACTGAGTACTATGGTTTAAATCTACCAACCAAGAAAAAAAAAGCGCAGGGAATTAAATGTATCATACATCTCAAGAAACTACTCAGATGCCTGAAGTCTTAGCTAAAGATCATTATTCTCTGTGGTATAAACATCATCATTACAGTGTCTATGTTAAACATGTGAATGTCGTCAGTGAATTTAACAGCTTAAGTGATGGCACAAATTAACTTTTAAAAAAGTGAGAACACAATTTTGCTTATATTAATGCTTTGCATTAAATAAAACATGAATGAATCATAGGTAACACAAAGATAGGAAAACCCAGTATGCAGGCAAAATTAAGTAAAAACAGATTATACTGATTTTACGTATTCTATCCTTATCAGAAAGAATTACATTATGTTGAGTGGATTTTTTTTTTCCTATCCATATGTCACTTAGATTGTTTAATTCCAAACTACAATTTATGTAAGTTTAAACATATCCTTTAACTAGCTTGGTAGGGACACCATTAAACATATATTAAGTTGCCCATATGCAATTCACACTTGTGACTTTTCTCTGCCATTCATGAATTATGCAATTATCCCTAACTCATGGAAATGAAAGTGCATTAACTGCCCACTGTCATGTATTGTCTCTTTCTGTGTCCTTGTGCACACATTTCCGCAGTTCATTATTCATGGGTGCATCTATGCAAGTGTAAATGTGGAAATAGTCACCCATGGATAAATAGCAACTAGACACTTGTTTGTGAAAAAAAAATATATATATGTATACTTTATTCTAAAAAACAAAATCGTACAAGGAACACCTCTACCTTTATTATGGATGGCACATGGTAAACAAAACAGATTCCATCATTATAAAGCAAATGAAGCATTTCTTCACACAGGAAGGGATAAAGAGGTTGGTCTATAAGCCTGAAACAGAGCTCTTTCATCTTTGACAACTCTTTTTCTAGCACTTTCCCCCCTTTAAAAAAAAAATTCAGCATGGATTGAAATCCCACTGGAATACTATTCTTAAAAAAATTGTACCTTGTGCTTCTAACCTGCACCAGTCCTCCATGCATATTATAATGATATAATATCATTAAAATATAATGATAGCAATGCAGTCATAGAAAAGACAATTATTTGAAATAAATCATTTTGGGAAAATGAAAATATGGTGTTTTCTCCATGGAAAGTTATGGTCATGTGGATTATTCCAAACTCTGAGTTGAACATACAAATAATTTGCCCCTGTTGAGATATATTCCTCAGGCAGTTTCTCTGATTTCAGTCGAGTTAGCACTAGTAAGCTCTCATATCCAATATTTCTGGTATAGGGAATGATGGGAATTCCTTCTGACTTACATTATTTCTGACATAAGCAAAATTGTTCCTATTGAAGTAATTCTTCCTAATGAAAAAGAATGAATTTTATCAGACACTCAGGGTTTTAATATGTGTGAAATAAAGCTTCTTAAAAATGTTGCTTCAGGCAATAAAAGCAGGATTTAACAACTTAAGAAACCAAAGTAAAATATTTTTCCCACAGTATAGATTTTAGTTTCATTAGATAGTCAAATGTCCATGGTTCAGAATTCCTTTAAAAGATAATTCCAGCAAGATAGACCATTCGGTGTAAATTATACCTATATAAGTTAATTGTATTGTATATTGCATATTTTTTGGTAGAAAAACAATTATTCTATAATCATCTATGTACATTCTTTGTTAAATATTATTTAAAATTAAAGCTTAAATTTTAAGGTTAAAATTTAAATTTAAGCATTTAAAAATAGATTTTGTTTGCATCTTTATTGTATACTAAGGATGAATTAGTTAATGCCACACTAGCTATAATATTTTTCTGAAATACAGAACTTTTCTTCATTATTATACATTTCCTTTTTGATTCTTTGATTCTTTTTAAAAGCAAATTTTAAATTAAACATCTTTGTTATGCTTTCATAGTTAGAAAACCTTATATAATTTTCACTAAATATTGCTAAATATTTTGCCAGTTAAATTATATTTTACATTCTGTATTTCTCAAGTTACAAACATTTCATAATTCACAAATTTTATAGATATTGACGATATGTAAAGATTCTATTAGTTTTAGACACCATGTGACTGAAAGGCTAAAAAGAAAAATGTCAGTAAGTACAAGAGCAATTTCAAAACCAGAGAAACTTTAAAAACATACAGGTGGAAATATTTCACATTTCAAGATGCATTATTTAGGAAATTACTTTTCTCCTTGGGAGAAACTTCTAAAAGGATCCAAATACTGCCAAAGTATAAAAGAAATAAGATGTCTTCATCTCTAACACACTATATTTTTTATGCATTTTAGTTGCAATTCACAGAAATACTTTACCAAGGCAATTAATATAGCCAAGAAAAATTTAGGACACATGCAGGTTTTCATTATGATTCAGTATATTCCCTTACATCATAAATAAGGTGTGACCAGCAGAAGGCACTGTTACAATAAATATATACATACTGCTTCTCATTTACAAACTGGTTGGAAATTCTGATGAGAACTGTACTAACTTTTCACAGCACAAATCTTTTCATGTAGGCATTAAGCTATAAATTTGTCTTATAAATGTGAAGAAAAAACTCGCATAATACTTTTTTGTATGATTTCATTTATATTTCGGCCCATTCACAACTTTATTACCCTCTATTTTAACTTACTTAATTTATAAAAGAATTATATGGTCACACTTACCATTTTTAACACTGCATTTAAGGAATGTTGCTCTCTTGAGAGAGAACTCAGACCCTGTTGAAGAGTTAGACATAGATTCGTATAGACCTTGCTTCAAAACCAGCTTCCAGTTTCATTCTTATTAACCTTTAGAGGCTTAATCATAACTCGCTGGTGCATGCAGGCATGGTCTTTTAATGGAACTGCTTGGATGTATGAAAATGCCTCTAATTAAATCTCTGTCAAACATACCACTAACAATGTTGTTTAGTTTGTGTTCATATTCAAAATCTCTTGAATGCCTCTCCAAGTTTACAAAATCCATGTTAAAGGAGCCAGCATTGCAAAAAAATGTGACGGCATATGTTTGGATTTTTGTATTTCAGAGTCCTGACTACTTTATCTGAATTACAGATTTAGAGCTTTGTTATGTGTGATAGTTATGATAATATGATCACTAAAGGCACAGAGACAGGGAGACTCAAATCCCTTTGAAAATCCCTTTCTCTATTTCCTACAGCTGCTGCAGGAGTTTAATATCTGATAGAATGATGAAAAAGAACAGGCCGAACTCCAGTTTTAATAAAAATTTTAACAGGTCTACATATAGTTATGAAAAATGTTATTTGCAATGCCAATTTTTAATAAAATTTTCTTAAACCAAAGAAAAAATCCCCAAGGTGAACCTGATATGAATGTGTTTTTCATATGTACTATTTAAGGCTCTTTAAAGGTTATGAAAGTGACTGATAAAATAAGTTCTATTCTATACAACACAAACCTGAATGCACTGGCACTTTTGCATTTTCATCAAATAAATAAGCAAAGCTTCGTTTTGTATATTGGATCAGCAACAAATATCATATTGCATAGTCATTTTTTATTGTTAGCAATAAGAATTCATATTACTAAATAACGGCATTTTTAAACAAGTCAGGGCACCGCTAACACACACATAAAACTATTCTATAATCTATGAATGCATGATGCTAAGAAATAATACATTTTCATGAAACTGATCTTTTTCTCATGTTTTTTGAATTTGAGAAATTACATAAAATTTGACAACATATTTATTTTCAAGAAAGAACATAAATACATGAAGTATGATTAAATGAAATTTAATTTAATCCACGAACTCCAGAACTTCTAAAGAATCTCTCTATAAAGTAAAAATATACTAAACAGAGGATCTCCTATTCAGTGACCTGCACTGATACAACATAAATACCTGTTCATGGTAAAATTACCTAGAAAATAGTCATGAGATGGTAAGCGGGTGACCCCGGAAGTGTTTCTATGTTCACAAGAAATGGAAACAATGTATTATAAGAGATCAGAAAGAAACTTTACTGATCTAATGGGTAGCAACTGTGAAATGGGAAGGCTTTGTTTTCCAAGGTGCTAAACACAACAGGTTCAGTTTTAATCCTTAAAATGTGTGGATTGGTTTATTACCGTTAAAGCCATTTCATTCTAGTGAAGCACTGAGTTCTATAGCAATATGCTCCTGTCATAGTTTCTGAAACTTTGTTGGTACTAAGGAAGATGACATACACCATGTGCAATGTATTAACTTTTTTTTAAAACCTGAGATGTTTGAATTAAAACTAGCTACACTAATACCAGATAACCATTCTATTCTTTACAGAGGTGCATGCAAACTGTAATGACAAAGCGCATTCTGTATAGTATCCCTAAACAAATATTCTCTTTTGAAACCATTAAATTTATTATATACTGAAATGAGAGAAGTAAAACATTACCCACTTTACTACTGAAAATTGTACAGTTGGAATATTGAGAGGTATTTTAAACCTTTTGGCCCTCTTGTACAATTTATAACCGGAAATTAACAGCTGTTGGTTCATGCCATGTTTATAATCCTGTCATATAACAAAGTTTTAAATGACTTTTATAATTCTAGAACTAAATCAAGATTTGTTGACCAAATTTGTTTACCTGATATTTCCCTGTATTTTCAGTTAAAAGACATTTTTTTTGAATGGGGTAGGAGTAGGGGACAGTGATCTTAGGGGATTTGAAAAAAATTGGTGGAATCAAGATAACAAGAATGAATGAAAGAATAATTTATTGCTGTGACCATTTTCCCCCTTGGTTTCTGTTTTGGGATTACAGTGGATTATCCCCAACCAAATCCTATTTCTCAGGTCCTTGTAGGCACCCTCAATGTCACAAGAAAAGGAGAGCAAATTTCTAAGATCATATCTTAAATGCAAACACTTGCTTATAAAATTTGTGATTACACAAAGGAAAAAAAACACACATACATCTCTAAAAGAATGCTCCAGCATTAAATGTATCTTAAATTTACTACTAAAAGTATTTTATTATATTTTAAAAAAGACAATTGGATGTTGCATTAAATAAATATTTGCTTTCAATTATAAACTAAATTCTAAGACATTAGTTTAAACATGCTTTGACTAATTTCACATTTTAAAATATTATAAGATTTTGTAAAATAAATATTAGAGGTCTTTCAGTTTTTCCAGGAAAGCTCCAAGAACTATACATGTAAGAATAAATGTCCTAAGAAATAAGAAATCACTTATTGTAAAATATATGTTCAAGCCTTGAATGGAAACTCTTGCAAAAAACTTATACTTAAAGCTCCATGTGGCCTTCCAACAACATGGATCCTCTGTGTATCAAAACAGCATATTTTCATTCATGTGAAACAGGATTTTTATATTAGTAAATAGCTAAATTTTTCTCTCATAGAGCAAGGAGCTACATTTTACAACTAAGCCCCTCTCCAACCAAAAAATAAAAAATTTAGTCTAATTCAGGTAAATAAAATGATTAACTTTCATTAGCTATCATATAGAATTTATGTAATACTTTGATTCAATGATCAATAATTCAACATTTAAAAAAAATTCTGCATTTCTCTCCTAGTTTTATTGCAATGCTTAGCCAGTGTACTTTAGGTTTTAGGTTCATACAATCCCCTATCAAAATTGTCTACGTATGTGTGAAGAAATAAAGTGTGATTCCCTTTTCTTCATAGATATTTTGTAATTTTAATTCATATTTTTATCTATACATGTCAATGGATTTTAAAATGCAGCATTTGTAAAAAAAGAATTTTATAATTACCTGAAATGTTTAGGCTGCTATTTTTATTATAGAGAAAGTAGATACAAACATTAACTACCTAAAACTATCTTATTGCTTAACTTTCATGGTTTCCATAGAAACCACTTTAGGTATTTCTAAGCCACAATGACTCTAACCACTGATCTTTATAAAGGCATTTGTAATACTGACAGGTGATATCCACCCCCACCACTAAAAAAGTTGGGGAAATAAATTACACTGAACACATATACCTAAGGCTCAATTATACAGTATTTTAAAGGAAAAGCATATTTCTATGAATACAAAGAAACATAGGAGAAGGGGAGGAATAAACTCTTCAAATAATAACCCATTTTATTTTATTCAGAAATAAGGAGTATTACCCATTTCTCCATATCTCCATAACAAATTAAAATGAATTATAAGAATTGCTATATATTATTGCATATTATTTGCATTATTATACATTATAATTATATATACAATACATAATATATTATATATGCTATATTATACATTGCATATATAATTGCTCTATATTATTGCATTTCTTAGCTTTGAATTTCCGCACTGGCCTTGATCTGGATGGTACTAACTGGAGAGTCTGTTTTGTTATTAATTAAATGTTTCTTACTTCATCAAGTGTGTTTTCAAATCTTGTAGAATTTTCTTCAAGATTTTCAAAGAACAGGAGTACAGGAGAAATCAATTTTCTTTGTTTTCATATCCTAAAATAATTCTGAGAGACAGCCTTTCTTTAAGAAAGCCAGATAACCTGGAAACAGATAAAGTAGGATGTGATTATTCACATCACAGAAGAATTCACAGATGGCTTCCTGTAAATAGGGAGCTCCCTATTTAAGTGTTTGTTTACAGATCATTAGCTACTTGACAAAGAGGCTATGGGGGCAGAAAAACTTAGAGCTCAAGTGCTAGGAGACACTGCCAATTGTAGATCAATCAAAAATGAAGAAAATAAAGCATCCATGGAACCAACGTATGAAACAAAATATGATTCACTTCATATGTATGTATATTCTTCATGCACGCACTTACTTCCTATGTATGTACACACAGAGAGCATGTATGTGTGTGTGTACATATTAAATGTGTTCGTACATATACACCCAGACACACACACATAGACACACTGAAAGAGGCGACTTAAACACAAAGTTAGATCACCTACAAACCAACTGGATTTCCTCAGTTTATTTTAGAGATTTCAAAATGATTTCAGATTTTTTAATACATATTGTGTTAAAGTACCTCCAGAGACAGGATATAGGAAATTTCTTTCAGGCTTTCAAGTAGGGTAATTGTCACACACTTAATTGTTTTGTATGAAGTAACTGTATTCTTTTTACCACAATGAACTTACTAAAATTTTACAGTGGCCAAGGCATTTTGCTAAACACTAAAGAAAAAGTAAAGCATTAGTCATTATAGAAATAAAATACTATTCTAAGTGTTTCTTAATAATGTGGTCATTACCATGTTTATAGATTTGCTATTAGAAAATGCTAAATTGCAAAGGATTATGTACAAAAATAGTGTCTTTATTTTGATTTTGAAGATCATTGGTGGGTCTCAAACCAGTAAAGCTGTCCTTATCAATCAGGGTACTAAGTGTAGAGACTTGTGGAAAGTTTTCTCTGCAATGTTCCTTTCCTTATCACACTTTGAAAGAATAGAAAACTACATATTGGGATGAGGGAAATAGAGATGAAAACATCCAAATCCATACAAAATATCCTCTTGGTTTATTGTCAAACATTATTTTTCGTTTATCAACCATTAACGACAATCTCTTGAGGATTATTGAATAAGACTTAAAGTTTTACTCACAAATTAATGTTAAATAAATTTCACAGTTTAGGTTCTCTCAGGTCTCTTTAATGAAAGAAAAAAAGTCTGACGATGCGAGAATTTTTCACAGCAACTGAGACCTTGCTTATCCATCCTGTCTCCAGAAGTATGTATCAATGGTATTTATTCATTAAAGTATGTACATTCCTTATATATTATGCATATATTAAGATATGTATATATTCAAGTATGTGTAAAGTATATTTATTAAAGTACGTATTTTCTAACCTAACACTTGGCTAGAAAATTGGTCAATGAAATGTATATAGACAGTGTTATCTAAGAGTTTCCCCATATTAGCTCATATTTTACCCTATACAATAATTATTCATTCTTCAAGTGGTATTATAATAACAAACTTAGAAACCTTGTTAGGCCTCCAAAATAAGTCCCAAAGTTTTTAGGGCTTTATATTTATAACCAACTTTGATCTTGACACCCAACTTTTATTTAGGCCTGTAAAACCAGGCTGGATAAACCAGAATAAAGCAAACTTTTAACGCAGTGTTCATTTAAAAGTATTTTAATCAATGTTCCACCCACATTTGAGATATAAATTCAAATTGCTGAAGTACCTTATTTAGAAGGAAATCACATATAGCACAGAAGAGAGTTACTCCTTCTTTCAAGTGCTAGACTTCTAAAAACTTGCTTTGAAGTCTGTCATGATACTTCATTTGGATTTGAGGAGGAAGGGTTAAAGAATAAAACAAAGTTGGGCAGAAAAAGTGTAAAAGGGAGAAAAGAAAAACAAGTTTCTTATTACAGCTAAATCATTTCAGAAAAAAAGAGTGATGGATTTGACAGTAACCACTAAGTCAAAGTATAATACCCTAGAAAGACAATGTAAGATAAACACATGTGTTAAAGGTGGCACACTTCAAAGCCAGAAAACAATTCATAACATTCTAAATCTTTCCTACCACTCTTTTGGAGTAGTTTCCTGTATTTTGACACCACTCCATCTCAACATTCCATCACAATCGCAGCATTCCATATGAGTAATAGTATGCGTCACTGAATTCAAAATCAGCCTTATTTCTTAACTACTAAGAAATCACAAACTCTAGAAATCATATAAATATTAAAAGCTTGGATATTTGGACAAAATTTATTTTAGATATTAGTTTACAATAATTAAGTCAATTATATTTTATGCACATAAATCAACTGTTTACATTCTCTAATAAACTCATTTGTTTCTCATCCTAATACCTAAGCATATTCATGTAGAGTATTGATAGATATGGAATATTTTGGAAATGCTTTAATGTCATGGGATGACAATTATATAAAATTTGATCAATGCATTGATGACCACCCAAGAATTGGCCTTGTTAAGCCACAGGTAACTAGTCTAGTTAGATTGCATGTGAGATAAAAATAAACAGTTTGTGCTCATTTAAAAATGTAAGCAACATATCAGGGACACAGACTATTTTGGTCTGTTTCAGAGTTGCTATTTGTTTTGGTATAAATTTGCAACAACTGCTTTCTACAATATAGCATTCTAGAACATTTATAATTAATATTGAACGTCCTGGGGTCTCCCAAGAGCTTTATTTCTGGGTATCCTCTGAAATCATGAAATGGGTACATGTTCCTATGAGGTGAGAAAAATGTCCAGGACTTGAGAGCTCATATCTCCACGCCCTTCTGCCAGAGCTTATGAAGGCTCGGTATTCCAGGGGGCAGCTCAAAATTACTATAATAATTTGGTAAATAAATTATTTTTTTCTTTGGAGCAGTAGCAAAGAAATTGTTAAGACAAGCAGCTCTAAAGATATGAAGAATTTAATTTAATTTATTAATTTGATGATTAAAAAATACTAGTCTCAAATTCATAGTGCCCTCTTTAAGAGTATTTAAAGTTTATATTTTGGAAAGATACGTCTACTATTTACAAAATAAACCCATTTCAAATAGTTTTTCATTATGTGATGTGTATGTTTAAAGTAGGAATCACTGAAAGGTATAAAAAAATATTTTCAAATGAATTTCAAAGCTTTAAAAAAGAAACATGACATTTAGAAGAGTATTTACTTCTCAGAAAAACTGTTTCAAGCACCTTGTTTGAACAGCTTCTTCATTAAATTGCACAAAATACATCATGTTACTAAGTTTCCTTTTTCTATGTTTCTAGCTGAGAACCAACTTCAAAAAGTGATTGTAGGTCCTTTATTAACGGAGGAATGTTTTGTGATTTTGATGCCAATCTTGCTCTATGTCACATTGAACTGTTAAGTTTTCTTCTGAGCCACTTTTTTAAAGCAATATAGGCTATGTTAAAGGTATGTTAAAATTGGTGTGTCCGAATCATTGAAACAAGCCATGAGAAACTGCATGACAGCTCAGCGACAATTGAAGCCGGCAATTATAATAGGGTTTTTTAATAAAAAATACATGTTTATCTTAAAAATATGCCTTTTACTTGTCTATTCAGTATAGGCAAAGGTACAAAAAAATGTTTCTACATTAGAAAAAAGGGTGGCATTATTTTTAATCAGTATATCAAGCATCGGATGAATATTGATATTTATTTTGAAAGAAACAGCATAGATGATTACTCCATTGATTTAAATGATTCAGATTTATGAAAACTTTCAGGAGAATGTTACTCCTGATTAAAAGATATAATTCCATTATACCTAAAATCATTACAATAAACCTCTAGTTTAGCTAATAAGTCACTAGTTTTTAACCTTGCTGGTTGTATACTTATTTTCGAAGAATTAAAGGAAGTATTTGTTAAGCTAAGAAAATCATATAACATCATGACTTAATTTTTTCCTAAAAAGATTACTTGTTTTTAATTCCAATATATCCAATATTTTAATGAAAATCCCTTCCTTCATAGGTATTTTGAATATTGAACACTGGATCCTTTCTAGAAAAATATCTATTATGCAATCTAAACAAGTATTCAATATCTGAGAAAATTTGACCTTAATGAACATTAAGAATACATCGATGTCAGCTGTTTCAAAATTTAAACAGATGTTAGCAAAATAATTTTAGATTCAAAATAATGTCTAGAATGAAAAGTCTAGAAAATTTAAGTGCTTCAAAGTTACTGCAATTCCATGTATAAACACAAAATGTCTTATGTTGGAAATCTTTTCAGAAAATGAAGCAGTGGGAGAAAGATGATTGGTGAGTCAAGTCAGGATCAAACAGAAGAATCCACAATATTCAGTGTAACTGAGCTGGTGATAACCCACTGTGAGTTTTTTTACTGTGTACAGGGATGTGGAAAGTGGTAACTACAACAAGCCTTGGAATACTATCTATCAACTTCTGGCAGACTCATTCCAGAGGAAGCAGAATTCAGTACTAACTTTTTAAGTGTGATTGACAGATAGATGGATTAGATAAATAGATGATAGATTAAATTAGGTAGACAGATGATAGATAGATAAATAGATAGGAAAATATGTTTAGAAACCTCTAATATGTCAGTTCATTGTGTTCTTTTCTTTAATTGCTTTTATTTTCTTTCTCTTCCCATTGAACTAATCCCTCCATCATATCCTCTTTCCAGGAGTTTTGCAGGTTAAGGTGACAAGAAATGGGGCCACGCCTAGAGATAGGTGTCTGAAACAATGGATTACTGTCCAGCTCTTGAAACCAAAGGAATAGATATCAGGTTTTTTGTAAGAGGTTTCCATGAGATTGGAGCCATGACTAAGGCTCATATATCACAAATAGTTGGCTCACAGAATTGAATTGTCACCTTTTAACTAATTATAGGCTCCTCCCACCAAACTCCTTTATTCCTTCACACATCTCAATTCTAAAAAGCAGTGTTACTGTACTTAGATTATAAATGTTTTATGAAAATAAATCTTCACGAAATATTCAGAAAATTACTTCAAAAGTTTCAGGAACTATTCTCTTATTTTATCCCAATTCTCAAATTATCTAGGGAAAAACCCAACTATATTCTGTATTGATACATTAATACATTGCATCTCATTTATCTGTCCTTTTTTTCATTGACTTTTCTCACAGATTTGCTAAAGCCTTGAGAAAACAGATGCTATTGTCACAGAATGGCCCATTGACCGGCCTATAAAAATTCATCTTATGGTATCAATTTTTTTCATCAAAATCATCATCGTAATTTGAAACTCAATATTGCCTTGGGGAATTATCTTCAGAGACATGCTTACAACAAATATTCTTGAACATTATATTCTAATGTTTAAGAAAAAGCAAAAACATAGCAGGCAAAAATATCAGCAAGTTATAACATTTTTGTTTTTTCATCTTTAATAAATGAACCAATTAGAACTAAAAGTCAACAGGCAAATTATGATGCCAAGAGATTCTGCTGAGTTTATGAGACTCAAAATCTCTCAGCTTTACTTTGTTAAATACACAAACACTGGATTACTGTGAAGGAAAAGTATGTGCTATGAGAAATTAAGGCTGGTCATAGAAAATGGTAAAATATTTACACAAATCATATCCTCATTTTGTGTGTGTTTTTTTTGTAAGATGATGATAATTCTTTTGCCAATATTTTTTTCTAGCCATTTAAAATTAAGAACACTAGGATTAGCTGATGAATATTTTGCTACACACAGCCATGAAAAATTATGAGAATTAGTACAAAATTTATATCAGATTTAGATTAGAATTAGTACAAACTTCTTATCATCTAAATTACTTTTCCTTTATGAGCCAAAATGTTAGATTATAGACATGAACATACGACTAAATATGTTGATTTTAAAAACTGAATATATGATATAATTTAGACATAATTTTGATTAAAACATATTTTGGGCTATATTTTAATATACATATATTTAAACCATGGCACAATAAAGTGAATATTAGGTATTCTTAGAACAAAAGTGAAAAAACATTATAGAATACCTATATTACGTTATCTCTCCCTTTCCACATATAAGACTATATTAGATATGCATAGCTTGGGTTTATATTCCTTTCCCTTACATCTCTCCCTGCCAAAGAAGGAAGCAGCCAAGGATTTACAAACTATATAAATAGAATTTCCTTTTATAAGTGTACTTTTATATTAGAAGTATGTTTTAGAGATAAGCTTCTAAAAATAGATAATATATAGGATCAATAAAATGCTAAAGTAAAAATGCATTTATTATATACACTCAATTAATGAATTGTCGAGTCAAAGTTCAGTGTGTGCTTAAATGTTTTAACCCTTTTATTAACACAGTATGATTGTACTATAACTTTGTATCATTCATTGTCTATAGATATAGAGACTCTATGAATTAAATTATCCCTTGAAATGGAATGCTATATAGAGACCTTGACATCTTTGGTTAGCCAAAAGATTTAGTCATGGGCACCAATATGCACATCAAAAATAGCAAACAGTTTACAAAAAAACCTTCAAAAGCAATGTCTCCTATATTTCAGTCACTGTTATACTTAATACCCATTTCAGAATTTTTGAATTAAAAATGTCACACGTAACATTTTCCTCATTGCAAAAGTATTTAATAAATGTTCAAGCATTTATTATGTAGGTATAATTTTTAGGCAATGTTTTCCCTCAGAAAAGAGATTTGAGCTTTTCTTCAGTGGTCATTAAAAATCATTATAATTTAATCTTATCTTCAAGTCTAACTGTGTATTACAACAGTGTTGAACTTGACTCCTCATGTTTGATGAATCACCACTTATGTGCCACTTTTCATCTTCAAAGCTCTCTATAAAAATTAGTAATGGCAGCTAATTACAGTTCTAGGGGGAAAAAAGATACACATAAATGGTATTGATATGAAAAATAGCCAATATATTTATATAACAAGAGCTATACCATTGTTCCAAGACCCTGGAGGTCATCCACCTTTGGGACACTATAAAATAGAATGATTTAATTATTATAGCCTAAAGAAACATAGAGACCATCTACTTCAAACCTTCCTCATCTTTTCGAGATAAAGAAAATAAGGGCCCAAAAGATAAATGACTGACCCAAGACAGCACAATAAATGAGTGACAAAGCAAAAATTGTTTTACTACTAATAAATTACTTTTACCATTTATTGAGCTCTAAGAATGTGCCAACCACTGTATCGAGCATTTTACCTAGATTATCATGTGGAATCCTCAAAACACCAATGGTAATAGAATTATCCCAGTTACTATTCCCTATTATTTTTAAATGGTGAATCACTAAAGTGTGGTGATAGATCTGAAATATTGAGGAAGTTATTTTCTTTAACAAATAATAATCTAATAAGAAATCATTGAGCCATTTTTTACTTTATATATATTTTATTTTTGCCTATGTTCCTATTAAATGTTGATTATATATCAAAAATATAGAATGTTCAATGTAGCAATAACATGCCAAAGGAAATTATGTCTCATATTTAAACCATGAAAATTAATTTTTTAATTATAATTTTCCATTTACTTGCAATGAAGGAGTAATAATCATGAAATCTATAGTAATGCCAAGTGTCTCCTACTAACTTTAACACTTAGACAAAAAAATTAATGAGGCAGACACCCTCAAGCCATTTTATACTTTTTCAGAGAACTGTCAAAATTCAAAGAATGTCCTTGCTTCTTGCAGAAAATAAAGCAGTCCTTGTAATTATTTAATTTTTTTTCCAGTGGAAATAAGTCTCGTATATAAATGTTTATTTCCTTTCTTTTATTCTGGGCTACAGATATGGCTTGGTATCAAGGTAATCTTCACCAAAGAAAAATAATGGAAGCTTCAGTTTTTTTTTCTGGGACTAAAATTTCCTCAAACCAACAGATACTCTTAGAGACAAATTTGCTGAGCTTTTTTTGCTTTTGAGTGAACTTGGAATGGGACACAACAGAACTCAGTACAGAAAACACTATGTTGGCAGAAAGTAGCATAAAAATATCTTTATCCCTTAAAGAACAGGCTACACTACAAAAACCTGTCACTATACTTTTTTAACCAAGAAAATACCTGCAGCCCATATAACGACAGTAATGATAATACTCATCAATAGCTTCAGAAATATAAAATCATCCTGAAATAAGACAAACATATTAAAACAAAGTATAAAGAAGTAATTACCTATAGGCTGACAAATTGACAGTCCTCATACAGCCTGTCTTAGAGAATCAATGTAGTCAAAATTATCAAATGTAAGTATTTGAATATATCTCACAAAATACATATTATTTATGATGAATGGATATTTTTCTCTATTTTCAAACAGTTCACTTTTTTCCCATGGAACTCTTTCCTTACTGATAGTGGTAGAAAAGTCTTTCCATACTAAGCATTATGCATAGTTTAGGCCTAAGACCTTAAGTATGCATTAACTTTGATGTACGGGTTTTTTTTTTCTGAAATTACAAATCAGTATGAGGAAATTAACTCTTGACTTTGAGAACCACGTGATATTTGTGTTGATATGACCACATTATTATGGACTATGCAAAATAAAAACTGGTGCAACATAGAAACTTATTTTCAAATTTTACTCAATTTTAAATAGATTTTAACAAGTATTTAAGAAGCCACTTAGTGTAGTTAGTGGTTACCATGGGAGAGCGCAACTCTAGACCTTAATATATTGGAAATCTCAAGAGCAAAGAGCTACTCTAATATTCAGCTTAAAGCAATGGAACCTTTTGCTCATTAAGTAAGAAAGTGTGAGGAGGACAAAGTCTAAGCTATGGAATATTGAGGTAATTGTTATTCTGCAGAATACCCTAAGGTGTACATTATGATGAATTTGGTATCACAGTCTGGTATTCTGCAAGCTGTCAACAACAATTAAACCAGTAAGTTAAAGGTGCCCACGATGCCACTGTTTTCATCAAGCAAAGCTCAGGAAGGAAAAGCAGCAGAACCTTCAGTGCTAGGAGCTTTGGTTTCAGATGAAAGGCAACAGTTTTAGACATCATCTCCAAGGATGCCATCCTAGCTCAAGTCATAATCAACTCTCAGTTGGGGCATTCCAATAGCCCGAAAATAGGTGTATTGGTTCCTGCTCTTATTACATCCATTCTACACTCAGCATTACTACCTGCCACAGTAAGAGGTTAAAATTACAAACCTTACCATGCCTTACCCTACTGAACCCATTAATATCTTACCATTGCTGTTAGAATAAAATCCGTCTTTACTACGACTTGCACATTCCAGGATGATCTGGTTCTGTCTCAGGGCATGCCCTTAACTGATACCTCCTTCCCCATATTCACGACACTCTGTCCTTTCGGATCTATGAGACATCAAACTCTTTCCTTTCCCAGGGCCTTTTACACCTGCTGCCCCTTCTCCTAGGACACTCTTCCCATGCCCTTCCTCTTTAATTGACTTAGTTCACTTCTACTTATTCTTAATGCCTCAGCTTATATATACCCTGCCGTAGAGAGGTCTTCCTTGACCACCACTTTCTTCTTTCTTTCTGCAACCTGTACATTTCCTACATATCCTTTAATCCAGTTTGGGATTTTATGCTCATGTACACAACCCCTGTCTCCCACACTACACTATATACTCAGTGAAAGCAGGAAGTATAAGTGCTTTGTTAACTATTTCATTTTTCACACTTAGCACGCTCAGTAAGTGTGGTGAATGGCTGAATGAATGAACATCCTCTTGTCTTGACTATATCTGTTTCAGTAAAGTATTCTCTCTCTCTCTTTCTCTCTCTCACATGCTCAGTCTGGCTCTCTACCCTGGCTTTTCCCCATCAGCTTCCACTTGGTCAGCTCTTTCCTACAGTCTGCCTCCTGTCTTCACCACAAACTACCTCCTGTTAGAAAGCTACTTCAGACCTTTCACAGCCATGTTTCTACAGTAAATGGCATTCCTGAGTTTCCATTTCTTCTCCAGTCTCAGATTTTGGCAATGCCATGTAATTGTCAAATCAAATAGCGTTTTCCATCTCGGAAATCAACTAGAATCTCAGCCCATTAGAAATCAACTCTGCCCATTTTTCCTATTTACTTTCAGTTTGCATACATGCATTCAAATTGTTATAGAGAGTGGTGAATTTTTATACTCTGATATCAGAAGTTGCTACATTATCACTGTAACTTTTATATACAAGGATGTCCACACGTTCATGTGCTACAATTAGACAATTCTATAATTAGACTTCCATTGGTTTTCATTTTCTCACCGTTTAAAAAAAATCGGGGAAGAATATCTTTATTAACTATTTCCTTTTCTTGGATTCTATTCCTAAACTAAAAATTTCTAGGGGTAGGAATATTGAGTCAAAGGATATGAATCTATTTGTTGCTCTTGAAGTGCACTGTCAGATTGCCTTGTTAAAGACACTGCCAATTTTCATTGCAAACCCTTAAAATGCAGACATACTAGCTTCTCCATATTTTGCCAGTGATCTTGTCTCAATTCTAACTCTACTTGATCTCCCATGGCTCCTTGTGTCTTCCCACTTTGAATGCTCCTCCTCACTTCACACGGTGTCACTGTGTGTCTTCCTAAGGTCTCCTTAGTTTGCTTTATCACAGCTCTCCTGTCTCCCCAGCCTCGTGTCTATTCTCACTCTTCTCCCTGCAGAGTCTCTGCTTCTAACGACATCTTCACTTAAGGTCTCAAATATTTATGACTGGGGTGGACCTTGGGAAGTTTGCAAAAATTGTTTGCCTTGCTGTTTTTGTTTGTTTTATGTGCTTGTGGGGACGGCTCACGTTTTAAAAAACTTAATGTAAAATTGAAGGGTGAATTGTAGGAGTGAACTAGGGATGCTAAACATAAGAAAAGGGATAGTTAATGAAATAATGTGATCTTAATTGATGGATAGAAGTCATCTAGGGAGAAAGAACTCTTTAAAAATTTTCTCTAGACACATCATTAAGACCATATAAAAATGAACTCTGAAATGAAGACATTCCATTTTAACTTAGTTCACTGAAGCATATATATGAAAAACTGCAAAATTCCCTTTCCTTCCCTGTAGACAACCAACACCTCACCCTGGAAAACAGAGTATCTTAATGGGGAAAGAAAGGAAGCTGTTGAAACAAGGAGGAAAGAGAAATGCAATGCTACTGTTCACAGGTTAAGATTTGACAAGAAGGAGGCTGGGAATATGGAGTTGTGAAGGCAGTTTGCTGCCCTGCCCCTGGCCCATTCTCAGAGAAGCTGTTTGTGAGAGACCAACCTCAGTGGAAAGAGAGCTACATGATCCAGACCCACACACCCACTCACCTCCACAGCAAATAGGACCAGGAGTAATTTTAAAACACCCAATTATGGCTCCTAACCTCCAATTCTCCAGAATATGAAGTCACACACACACACTCAGACTGTAACTAGTAAGAGCATAGGGATAAAATCAGCACAGAGCTGAGAGGATAGTTGGGTCTCTGGCAGCCCAAATCACATGAAAGCCAAGGATATGGGGAGCGTAAAGATATAAGGGCCTTGCAGAGAGTCTTCGTGTGCACTGGAGTGGCCACAAGGGAGATGTCCAATCAGAATCTATAACCAGAAAGAGCAAGAGGGCAGAAGCAAAGAAATGGAGTCAGCTCTCCACTCAGCTGCATGTTCAAAACAGCACTCCATGAGACTTCCATGCATCCCTACCAGAAATCCCCCTTTGCCAACCTAGCTTGAGTATGTTTCTGCTCCTTGCAATCAAACAACTCCTAAAGGATACAAGCCAGAAAGATTCATTCACTGAAATATTTTATAGAAAAAGCGTGATGCTGCCAAAAAATAAGTTTGTAAAATGCTTAGGATACAACTCAGGAAAAGCAGAATATGATGTCCACTGCCTTTAAAATGCACACACGCCACACTCATTTCGGGACCTGGAGCCCAGCAAAGGGACAGTGACCCAGCAGCCCAGAGCAGCTGGCAGGGGCATCTCACAGGGTGCACACCACTACGGGCAGGTGTGGCATCTCTTTTGTTTCTATTTTTAAACAAAATAAATTAAGAAATCATCTTTAAATGTTATGCCTTCAAAATGGAAAATATTGAGAGACCGTGCATGTGCAGAACCTGGAAGACCAGATACAGATGTTCATGATTTAGTCACTCAGTTTATCATCCAGCTGAACACCACCAGCCACTGAGGTAGTTTCAAACATTATGCAGTTTTAAATTATACTGATTCTTTGTCATCTATATTTTAATGTATATCTATAATGGACCATTAGTTAAATACAGGCAATGTAAGAAACACTGATGTTGAAATGTAAGTTAATGAGAAACAAACAGACCAAAGAGAGAGAAAGAGGGAGAGAGATAATATTTCAAATTTGCAGCAAGAGAATTTCCACCAGATCCATATGTTAAATTCATCTTATCAAGATGGCTCTGGTGTTCCAAGAGAGAAAATATTGTGATGATTATATCAGGTTGATGTTCATTTATTGGGAATTAAGGCTGTCCATCCCCATATTTTCTTTCCTGAATAGTGCTTAGGAAGATCCTGAACCTTTCTCCCTTATTTCATCACTTGGACTCAAGCATAAAAATTAATTTTACAAATGGATACACTGCAGAAAGCAACACTAGGAAACATTAGGTAATGAAAACATGTTTTATCTATTTTCAATCCCATAAACAGGGTTTCAGCTCTATTTTGATGTATATTTGGCCTCAAAACTATTATGTTATTTAAGTACTTATTTGTCAACAAAATACTTTTGTTCTTTTTTTTATAATTTATTTTGGTATCATTAATCTATAATTACATGTGCAATATTATGGTTATTAAACTACCCCTTCATCAGGTCCCCCCCCACAAACCCCATTACAGTCACTGTCCATCAGCGTAGTGAGATGCTATAGAATCACTACTTGTCTTCTCTGAGTTGTACAGCCCTCTCCGTGCCCCCCCAACATTACATCTGCTAATCGTAATGCCCCTATTTCCCTCTTATGCCTCCCTTCCCACCCATGTTCCCCAGTCCCTTTCCCTTTGGTAACTATTAGTCCATTCTTGGGTTCTGTGAGTCTGCTGCTGTTTTGTTCCTTCAGTATTTTTTCTTTGTTCTTATACTCCACATATGAGTGAAATCATTTGATACTTGTCTTTTTCGGCTTGGCTTATTTCACTGAGCATAATACCCTCTAGCTCCATCCATGTTGTTGTAAATGGTAGGATTTGTTTTCTTCTTATGGCTGAATAATATTCTATTGTGTATATGTACCACTTCTTCTTTATCCATTCATCTACTGATGGACACTTAGGTTGCTTCCATTTCTCGGCTATTGTAAATAGTGCTGCGATAAACATAGGGGTGCATATGTCTTTTTCAAACTGGGCTGCTGCATTCTTAGGGTAAATTCCTAGGAGTGCAATTCCTCGGCCAAATGGTATTTCTATTTTAAGTTTTTTGAGGAACCTCCATACTGCTTTCCACAATGGTTGAACTAATTTGCAGTCCCACCAGCAGTGTAGGAGGGCTCCCTTTTCTCCACATTCTCGCCAACATTTGCTGTTGTTTGTGTTTTGGATGTTGGCCATCCTCACTGGTGTGAGGTGATATCTCATTGTGGTTTTAATCTGCATTTCTCTGATGACTAGCAATGTAGAGCATCTTTTCATGTGCCTGTTGGCCATCTGAATTTCTTCTTTAGAGAAGTGTCTATTCATGTCCTCTGCCCATTTCTTAATTGGATAATTTGCTTTTTGTTTGTTAAGGTGCATGAGTTCCTTATATATTTTGGATGTCAACCCCTTATCAGATACGCTATTTATAAATATATTCTCCCATACTGTAGGATCTTCTGATTGTTCTACTGATGGTGTCCTTTGCTGGACAGAAGCTTTTCAGCTTAATATAGTCCCACTTGTTCATTTTTGCTTTTGTTTCCCTTGCCCGGGGAGATATGTTCATGAAGAAGTTGCTCATGTTTATGTCCAAGAGATTTTTGCCTATATTTTTTTCCTAAGAGTTTTATAGTTTCATGGCTTACATTCAGGTCTTTGATTCATTTTGAGTTTACTTTGGTGTATGGGGTTAGACAGTAATCCAGTTTCATTCTCTTACATATAGCTGTCCAGTTTTGCCAACACCAGCTGCTGAAGAGGCTGTCATCTCCCCATTGTATATCCAAGGCTCCTTTATCAAATATTAATTGACTGTATATGTTTCGTTTAATGTTTGGATTTTCTATTCTGTTCCACTGGTCTGTGGGTCTGTTTTTGTGCCAATACCAAATTGTCTTGATTACTGTGGCTTTGTAGTAGAGCTTGAAGTCAGGGAGCGTAGTTCCCCTTTTTATTCCTCCTTCTCAGGATTGCTTTGGCTATTCGGGGTCTTTTGTGGTTCCATATGAATTTTAGAATTATTTGTTCCAGTTCATTGAAGAAAGCTGTTGGTAGTTTGATAGGGATCGCATTGAATCTGTAGATTGCTTTAGGTAGTATAGCCATTTTGACAATATTGATTCTTCCTAGCCAAGAGCATGGGATGAATTTCCATTTCTTAGTGTCCGCTTTAATTTCTCTTAGGAGTGTCTTCAATTTCGTTGCTGGTGATTGGTCTGTGTAGTTTTTCTGTTTCTTGCTTGGTCAGTCTTGGAAGGTTGTATTTTTCTAAAAGTTGTCCATTTCTTCTATGTTTTCCAGCTTGTTAGCATATAGATTCCCATAATATGCTCTTATAATTCTTTGTATTTCTGTGGGGTCCGTCGTGATTTTTCCTTTCTCATTTCTGACTCTGTTTATGTGTTTATTTTTTCAAATAACCAGCTCTTGGTTTCATTGATTTTTTTCTATTGTTTTATTCTTCTCAATTTTATTTATTTATTCTCTGATCTTTATTATGTCCCTCCTTCTGGTGACTTTGGGCCTCATTTGTTCTTCTTTTTCCAATTTCAATTTGTGTCTTTAGACTATTCATTTGGAAATGTTCTTCCTTCTTTAAATAAGCCTGGATTGCATATACTTTCCTCTTAGAACTGCCTTTGCTGTGTCCCACAGAATTTGTGGCTTTGTGTTGTTGTCATTAGTCTCCATATATTCTTTGATTTCTGTTTTGATTTGGTCGTTAACCCATTGATTAATTAGGAGAATGTTGTTAAGTCTCCATGTATTTGTGAGCCTTTTTGGTTTCTTTCTAAAATTTATTTCTAGTTTTATACCTTTGTGATCTGGGAAGTTGGTTGATCGGATTTCAATATTTTTGAATATACTGAGGTTCTTTTTGTGGCCTAGTATGTGGTCTATTCTGGAAAATGTTCCATGTGCACTTAAGAAGAATGTGTATCCTGCTGCTTTTGAGTGCAGAGTTCTGTAGATGTCTGTTAGGTCCATCTGTTCTAGTGTGTTGTTCAGTGCCTCTGTGTCTTTACTTATTATCTGTCTGGTTGATCTGTCCTTTGGAGTGAGTGGTGTGTTGAAGTCTCCTAAAATGAATGCATTGCTGTCTATTTCCTCCTTTAATTCTGTTAGTATTTGTTTCACATATGCTGGCGCTCCTGTGTTGGGTGCATATATATTTATAATGGTTATATCTTCTTGTTGGACTGACCCCTTTATCATTATGTAATGTCCTTCTTTATCTCTTGCTACTTCTTCGTTTTGAAGTCTATTTTGTCTGATACAAGTACTGCAACACCTGCTTTTTTCTCCTTGTTGTTTGCATGAAATATCTTTTTCCATCCCTTCACTTTTAATCTGTGTATATCTTTGGGTTTGAGGTGATTCTCTTGTAAGCTGCATATAGCTGGGTCTTGCTTTTTTTATCCATTCTGTTACTCTGTGTCTTTTGATTGGTGCATTCAGTCCTTTTACATTTAGGGTGATTATTGATAGATATGTACTTATTGCCATTGCTGGCTTTAGATTTGTGGTTACCAAAGGCTCAAGGGTTGCTTCTTTACTATCTAACAATCTAACTTAACTTTCTCGTTGTTATTGTAAACACCGTCTCATGTTTCTTTATTTCTCTCCCTTCTTATTCTTCCTCCTCCATTCTTTATATACTAGGTGTTTTATTCTTTGCCTTTAGTTAGTATTTGGATGGTCTGCTTTCTTTGCTATGATTTTATTTTCTCTGGTGACATCTTTTTAGCCTTAGGGGTGCTTCCTTCTAAAGCAGTCCGTTTAAGATATCCTGTAGTGGTGGCTTATGAAAGGCAAACTCTCTCAGCTTTCATTTGTCTGGAAATTATTTAATCCCTCCGTCATATTTAAATGATAATCGTGCTGGATACAATATTCTTGGTTCGAGGCCCTTCTGTTTCATTGCGTTAAATATATCATGCCATTCTCTTCTGGCCTGTAAGGTTTCTGTTGAGAAGTCTGATGATAGTCTCTTGGGTTTTCCTTTGTAGGTGATCTTTTTTCTCTCTCTAGCTGCCTATAATACTCTGTCTTTATCTTTGATCTTTGCCATTTTAATTATGTGTCTTGGTGTTGTCTTCCTTGGGTCCCTTGTGTTAGGAGATCTGTGGGCTTCCGTGGACTGCGAGGCTATTTCCTTCCCCAGCATGGGGAAGTTTTCAGCAATTATTTCTTCAAAGACACTTTCTATCCCTTTTTCTCTCTCTCTTTTCCTCTGGTACTCCTATAATGCAAATATTGTTCCGTTTGGATTAGTCACACAGTTCTCTTAATATTCTTTCATTCCTAGAGATCCTTTTATCTCTCTCTGCCTCAGCTGCTCTGTATTCCTGTTCTCTGATTTCTGTTCCATTAACAGTCTATTGCATCTCATCCAGTCTGCTGTTAAGCCTGTCGATCGCTTGTCTGATTTCTGCATTGTCTTTCCTCACTTCCCTCATTTCTTCCCTCAGCTCTTGCACATTTCTCTGTAGATCCATCAGCATGGTTATGACTTTTATTCTGAATTCTTTTTCAGGAAGATTGTGCATTTCCATCCCTTCACGCTCCCTCTCTGGGGTTGTCTGGTTGATCTTAGTCTGGACCATATTCCTCTGTCTTTTCATGGCTATAGAAGTAGTTGCTGGTAGTTGCCACATATGTCAGCTGGGCTCTTTAAGACTTTAAAAAGAAAAAAAAAGAATAGAAAGAAAGAAAGGAAAAAAAAGAAAAAAGAAAGAGAAGAAAAAACAAAAAATAAAACAAAACAACCAAAAAAAAAAAACGCCCACCAGGAGTAGATTCTGTGGGGATGCTGTAGGTGGTGCTGTTGCTCCACTAGTCTGCAGCCATGGCTGCACCATTCCACAGGGCCCTTTATGGCTCTGGCTGAGGTGGGAACAAATGGGAGGCTGTTGATCTCTGTGGGAAGTTGAAATGCGGCCACCCTTTCCCAGTCACCAGCTAAGGGGTCCAAAACTCCCCAGGACCCCCCAGCCTGCTGGGCTGAGTGTGCCCTGGCTATCCGGCTCCTCCGCTGGGCTCCTGTCTCTTTAAGACCACTGAAAAAAATCGCACGGTTTTCTTTTCTTTTTTTTTTCCTTCCCAGGAGCCGGCTGCAAGCACCCTGGTGCATTCCCCACTCAGATCCTGCACCTTCTGTCTCTCCAATCTCCGCTACACCGCACGATGTGTGTCAGCACTCCCCGTGCAGATCACCAGGGCTGGTTATTTCGCGGGGTGTACTTCCACTCCCTCCCGGCTCTGAATCCTCTCCTCCCGCCGGTGCGCTATGGTGGGTGAGTGCTTTCGTCCCGCTGGTTCGCGGCTCCGTATCTTACTTGCCTCATGGGCTGCCGTGTCCTCTCGGGTGTAGCTGCACGCTGTGCGCTTTCCTGTGTATTCTGGTCTCTCTTTTAGGAATAGTTGTATTTGCTGTATTTTCATAGATATATATAGTTTTGGGAGGAGATTTCTGCTGCCCTGCTCACGCCACCATCTTCCCGGAAGTCCAAAATACATTTGTTCTTACACAAATGAAATTAAAGGGAATGCATCACTTGGCCACATTGCTTACGCCAAGCTTCACATTCTTTATCTGTTAAAAGAAGGAATTAGATGAGATGATCTTTTTAGGTTTCTTCATGCTCCAAAACTCCATGACTATGAGGAAGAAGACCAGATCTAGTCAATTCCTACTTGCCCATATCCAAGTATAATTATATTTACTTATATATCTTCCCAAATGCTTTCTCTGTTGCATAAATGTCTCTGAAGACAAACAGATCATTTTTAAACATCAATGAAGCACAAAGGGAACATGGAAAATTAAACGCAAGAACTTGGCTATATCATACAGATTGCAATATGATTTAAGTTAATATTATTTATTTTTATTTAAGCAAAGTGTAACATGTACATAGTTTAAAGTGTCAAATAATGCTAAGAAAATAAAACAAAAAGAGCAGCCTCTTGCTCTCCTTCTATTTCTCATCCCAGAAGGAATACCTCTCAACCATTTCAGTTGATTTTTTGGGCAAATAAATACCTTCCTATCTCTAAATATTAGTCTCTCTTATTTTAGTTTTTCAGTTACAGGCATCATCTATTGGTTTCCCACTTGGGAGCTTATGATTTAGCTTTCTTTTTACTAGCAATACTTCTTCCCCACCTACCATGTCACAGATATACACTATATGTATCATCCCATACTTTCTGCCATAATCATGATTGGAAACTATGGTGGGTTTACACTGAAAGTCTGTAAAAGTTTATCCATAGCTGAAGCATTTGTGCACTAGATCTCTTTTAGTTTCCTGTATAATATTCTATATTCCCTGGAGTTCAGGATTGTCTTATTTTTAAATTAACCTAGTTTTTCTGGTACTTTTTGGTAATTTTTTTGGTACTCCTTATTAATCAAAATCCAAGCAGTCTGTCAATTTTCAAGATGTTTAGTTGCATTACATATTCATCTCCTTGGACCTTTCTGATCTGATCCAATCTGGACCAAATGTTCTCCACACACAGTTCACAGCTATAACCCTTCACCTCTATTGAATTGCATCCTCTGTTTCCTGTATCATCATATACATGATGGAAAGACATAGGTATATATACACATTTATAAGTATCATGTTATATAGATAAAAGATAACAATACTTAGAGGGTAAATTTCACTTTTGACCATTTTTAAGTGGCAATAGAAGAGACATATTTCCTTAGTATATAAGAAGACACATTTTTAATTTTGGGAAGTAGTTTTTATGAGCTTGAAATTTTATCTATAACATCATATAAGAGAAAATAATAATATTGGAAACCCATTTATCAGAATTTAAAAACTCTAGGTAGTAAGGAAATTAATCATTTGGAATGAGATATGTAAGTACATGTTGCCTAATGCTTAAATATATGAGTTTGGGCTCCATGTGTGTGCTGCCACATACTGACCGCTCCAGAGTAAATGTTTGTGTACCTCAAAAATGCTGGTGTTGAAACCTAATCCTCAATGTGGCGGTATTAGATGAGGCATTTGGGGGGTTTCTGGGAGATGCTTTATTAGTGCCCTTATAAAAGAGATCCCAGAGAGCTCCCTCATCCCTTCCATTATGTAAGGTTAGAGCAGGAAGATGGCTGTCTATGAAGCAGGAAGTGGCTCCCTTCAGACATTAATCTGCCAGTACCTTGATCTTGGATTTCCTGCCCTCTGGTATGGAGAAATAAATTTCTGTTGTTAATAAGCTGCCTAGTTCATGGTATTTTGTTATAGCAGCCTAAGCTGACTAAGACACTAGCAATATGACCTAGCACCAATTTCTTAAACTTTCCGTGCTTCAGAATGAGAATGACAATATTATTTTCCTCACAGGGCTGTGGAGAGACAGTTAAATGAACTCTAATGCATGTAAGCTCCATAAAATAGCGCCTGGCACCGAGTAAGCAATCAGTCAGTGATATTGTTATCAGTGTTATTGATGTCATTATTTTTCCATTATAAGAGCTCTTGTTTTTATGTCCCTTCTTTGGCCAAACAAAATTCCAGTAAAACTGGAATTACCATCACTTAGAGTGACTAGAAATATTTTTCAAAGTTTCCTTTAATTTTATGTGCACAGAAAGAACTTTTCAATTTTCAAAATAGCTTATAATTAAAAGTATATAATATGGCTGCCCTTACAACTTCATGAAGAAAAGTGAAATTCCCAAAGAGGTTGTAAGTTTTCAGCACTCCCACTAGGAAACAAGAAATAGCTGTAAGTACTTCTTTGACAGGCTGGCTGGGCTGATGACAGCCCAAGGAGCAGACATTCTGTTTATATAAGTTGCCATCCAGCAAATGGAAATTCAGCTGCACGGCCACTCTTTTCTGTCCTTGAATTTCATACGCCAAAGGATAATAGTCATTTCAAATATGTGAAGCCACCAAAGGAGCATGCAGCATTTCAATAAAATATTTCAAACATAGGCATGACAAGTGTAGTCAAAGAAATCCCAGTAAAAAAGGAAAAAAGCTTTTTTGACGTTGACTGTCAATTATTTGCCAACTTTTAAAAATGTGTAGTGAACAAAAGACATCAAATTCTATGCCACTAATGGGAAGAAAGTCATGGTTCAATGACTGAGTTGCATAAAATATTTCTTCCATATATAAAGTCATGAAGTCGTCCAAGATACCTCTTTTTATGTCTCACACCAAGAACACACAAAACTTTGGATAATTACACGGTTCCTTTTCCCTTGGTGCTTGCATGTCTTTTCTGTATGTCCAAGGAGAGTCACTCAAACTTGATAATGTGTTTCTTAGTTGGAAGCTTTTCAGACACAAGAGAAGGGCAGCCGCTGATCACCAATCAAGACTCTCAGGTTCAAGCTCACTGCCTCTCACTAAGCACTCTGTCTGCCAACCGGAAAATCATTTGTTCGAGCCCCGTAAAGCTTACAGTTATTTATTTTTTATCCTTGATTTTTCAGGGAGGCCCCGCCACCACCAGTGACCCTTACGAAAAGCAGATAGCACTGGAGAAGGACAAAATTCTCATGCTGTGCTTACTTTTAGCAACTGTAGTAAAGCTTTTCCAGGGCTGGCGCTTGATCCAGCAGCTCATGTGGGCTCAGCATTCGGCAGTGCAAGGCAGCTTTAATCTAATTCTCACTTCATTTTTCCATTGGCTTTCTCTTTAGGACAAGTCTCAGTGAAAAAAAAAGGAAAAAAAAAGGAAGTCACCAGCCTGGCATGTTGTAATACAAAATTGCACTGCTAATTACCGCAGCTGTAATTCTTGATCCAGCCAAAACGCAGGTACATGATTACTTTACTTGGGGGCAGTCGCTGCTTAACCCCTGCTGGGTTTCACTACCTCTTCAGCACGTTCCCTCTTCTTCAACAGCAGTTATCTCCTGAAGGTAATAACTGCCTTACTGCCCGCGAAGAAGGATCCCCTGGGGCGCAGCCAGGTGAGCAGTCCCTGAGCCAGTGCCCCAAACGGGCAGGGGATGGATCATGACTTATCGGGAATAAGAAAAAGAAACCCAGTGTATTACATCCTAGCTTTTTAAAAGTCTTGGGGATGTTTAGAATCATAGCAGTAGACAAAATGCTGGCAACTGGTTCCTTTCTAACCAAATAATGAGCTCTTCTAAAATCCATAAATGCTTTTAGGTCTTCTTTAAGATGACGAGATTTTTTTTTCATTTTTTTCTTTACCCTTTTAAATATTTTGTCATGGAAGTATAGTTGATACAAAATATTATATTGTTTTCAAGTGCACAACATAGTGACACAACAGTTAATCTACATTGCTAAATGCTCACCCCAGCTAGTGCAGTTACTATCTGTCAACGGAGAAAGATGCTACAGAGCTATTGGCTGTACTCTCTATGCTGTACTTTCATCTCCATCACTAATGTATATTATGGTTAAGATTTGGTGCCTTTTTATCCCTTTCACCTGTTTCACCCACCCATCCCAATCCCTCCCCCCTGGGAGCCACCAGACACTTCCCACTGTCTATGAGTTTATACTGTTCTGTTCATTTTGTTTCGTTTTTAGATTTCACATTCAAGTGAAGTCAGTGTCTTTCTCCACCTGACTTATTTCACTAAACATGATTCCCTGTAGGTCCATGCAATTTGTCACAAATGGCAGGATTATGGCTAAATAATATTCCATTGCATTTATGTACCACCTCTTCTTTATCCATTCATCTACTGATGGACACTTGGTTGCTTCCATATCTTGGCTCTTGTAAATAATGTGACAATAAACGTAGGGATGCATGTACTTTTTCAAATCAGAGATTTTGTTTTCTTTGGGAAAATTCCTAGGAGTGGAATTACTGGGTCATATGGTATTTCTATTTTAAGTTTTTTGAGGAACTCCCATACTGCTTTCCACAGTGGCTGCACCAATTTGCATTCCCACAAACAGCATAGGAGGGTCCCCTTTTCTCCACATCCTCAACAACACTTGTTATTTCTTGTCTTTTGGATAGTGGCCATTCTGACTAATGAGATATCTGAGGTGATATCTCACTGTGGCTATGACTTGCATTTCCCTGATGATTAGTGATGTGGAGCATCTGTTCATGTATGTGTTGTCCATCTGTATGTTTTCTTTGGAAAAGTGTCTATTCAGGTCTTCTGCCCATTTTTAATAAGATTATTTGTGTTTATTTTTGGTGTTGAGGCATATGAGTTCTTTATATATTTTGGATGTTAACCCTTTATTGGATAAGTCATTTATGAATATATTCTTCCATACTGTAGGGTGCCTTTTTGTTCTGCTGATGGTGTCATATGTTAATTGACCATATATACATGGGTTTATTTCTGGGCTCTCTCAGTTCTGTTCCAGTGATCTGTGTGTCTGTTCTTGTGTCAGTACCACGCTGTTTTGATTACCATAGCTTTGTAGCATAGCTTGAAGTCAGGGAGAATGATACTCCCAGCTTTATTTGAAGCCAGGCTTTTTATAAATGGACACATAGCATTTGGTGCAGGAGAGCCTGTGCATTTTGGAAGGTTATTCACATGTGTGTTCACTCTATTTACATGTTTTATATGAATTTACTACCCACATGAAGAAATGTCACTACCAACCATAACAAAGCATGATGTTAATGATTTACTGAATGAGTATCCCCTGAGTACCTACTAAGTGTAATTTCTATGTTGATTTAGCAGAAAAGTGTTTTAGGAAGTACTTTTCTGTTTAAATCAGATACACTGGTTTCATCCAATTTATCCAAAGTTTTTCTTTTATCTTCTCCTTGAAATGAGAATTTTCCAAACTGCCATATAGAATTGAGTGGGCAAGAAAATCTTGTCAATACTTCCTATGTATACATAGATTTTGGAAGAATATGTGTGAAATAAACTTATTCTCACTAATTTTTCTGTGTCCATCTTGGTCCAAGATGCCACCATATTGGGCTTGACTTATACTGCACTTGCTGATGGTCTCACAGCTTCTACCCTGGCCACTCTGTCTAGTTTTACACAAGGCAAGGTATTTAATTTGCAGGAACCAGTGAAAAATACAAATGCATAACTCCTTGTTTAAAAAGCAGGAAAAAATGCCATCAGCGATATGAAATTTTTTTTTCTTTCTTCCATGGTCCCTTTCTTTCAAGTGTTTTTTATTTGCTATTTAATATCATGTTTCTGGGAGAACAGAGATACTTGCTGGGTATACACAGGCACTCACAGTTCAAAGGGTCCAGAAGAAACTTATAAAAGCACCGCAGGCAAGACTGCAGAATGCAGTCAGCAATGTGCTGGAGAATGGAGAGAGAGAGGAGAAAAGGACCCAGAGACATCTAGAGGGGAGGGAGCAGGAAGGAGATGCTGATTCTTATCTTCCATCTGGCATTCTGATTTCTGAATTGAGATTTTGCTTGTGACTTCAAATGACCATTGTACTTTCTTTTACTGAAGAGTCACCAAAAATGTCACAGAATCTGCAAGCATTCACATCCAGGAACCAGAATAGTGATAGAAGTAAAAAAAATAATGTTCCAATTACATTTCATAAGTCATGCTTACCTATGGCTGATTACCTATGATTATCTGATGCTTAGAAAGGGATGCAACATAATGGAAAAAACAAGATCCCCAAATCCAGTAGACTAATGTTCAAATCCTTGCACTACCATAATTAATTATAGAACCTTAGACAAACTATTTAGCTACAGCTTTCACTCTCCTTTTCTGTAAAATGGTGACTCTTGAAATCTGAAATTATGACTCATATATAGTTATTCCCTTATTTACCACAGTGTCTGATATAGAATAGAGGCTCCATAAATAAATATTTGTTCAATAGATAGGTGAAATAATAAACTTAAAGGGAGAAGAAGAAGAATGAATGAACCTGACTTCCCCATATTAAAACTAATAATCTCAATTGTTAACTGTACTCATCTGTAGGTAGGTAGGATGGATGGATACAGATAGACTCCAAACAGAACTAAAAGCAACTATGAATTTTAGTCAAATAAAAAATACTAAACAACTTATATAAAAAATGTAACACTACTCAGAGATGTATAAGAGCTATGGAATACTAAGGAGTCCCTAACAAGGGCTCCTTTTAATATAAACTGAAAAAGGGCCATTTTTATGTGGTTTCAAACCTTACAGGTTTGGCTTTCTGTAGATTTTTAAAGGTAGTCTGAAAAACAGTGAAAGTGACTAAAACTGTAGGAAGTAATTATTAAAGTGAAAGGCTTTTATTTTCCCTAGAAAAGAATTGACTACTTGGTGACATGTCTTCATAAAAGTGAAGGCTTTTGTACTAGGTAGATAATTATTTTTATTTGATAACTTTATTACTGAATTATTCTGACTGAAGAAAAATTATTACTTGACTTTACCTGGAAAAATCATTTTTTTTCTCTTTTTTTCTTTTGGTATAGTTAATGTACAATCAATTGAAGAACATTATAGTTACTAGACCCACTATTATCAAGTCCCCCCACATACCCGACTACATTCACTGTCCATCAGCCTTAAGATGCTATACAACCATTACTTGTCCTCACTGTAAATATTGCCTTTCCCGTGCCCCACCCAGCTGCATTATGTGTGCTAATCTTAATGCCCCCTTTTCCCCCTTATCCCTCCCTTCCCACCCATCCTCCCCAGTCCCTTTCCCTTTGGTAACTGTTAGTCCATTCTTGGGTTCTGTGAGTCTGCTGCTGTTTTGTTCCTTCAGTTTTTGCTTTGTTCTTATACTCCACGGATGAGTGAAATCATTTGATACTTGTCTTTCTCCACCTGCCTTATTTCACTGAGCATAATACCCTTTAGCTTCATCCATGTTGTTGCAAATGGTAGGATTTGTTTTCTTCTTATAGCTAAATAATATTCCATTGTGTATATGTACCACATCTTCTTTACCCATTCATCTACTGATGGACACTTAGGTTGCTTCCATTTCTTGACTATTGTAAATAGTGCTGTGATAAACATAGGGGTGCATATGTCTTTTTCAAATTGGGCTGCTGCATTCTTAGGGTAAATTCCTAGGAGTGGAATTCCTGGGTTAAATGGTATTTCTATTTTAAGTTTTTTGAGGAACCTCCATACTGCTTTCCACAATGGTTGAACTAATTTGCATTCCCACCAGCAGTGTCGGAGGGTTCCCTTTTCTCCACATCCTTGCCAACATTTGTTGTTCGTGTTTTGGATGTTGGCCATCCTCACTGGTGTGAGGTGGTATCTCATTGCGGTGTTAATCTGCATTTCTCTGATGATTGGCAATGTGGAGCATCTTTTCATATGCCTGTTGACAATCTGAATTTCTTCTTTAGAGAAGTGTCTATTCATGTCCTCTGCCTATTTCTTAATTGGATTATTTGCTTTTTGTTTGTTAAGGTGCATGAGTTCTTTATATATTTTGGATGTCAACCCCTTATCGGATATGTGATTTATGAATATATTCTACCATACTGTAGGATGTCTTTTTGTTCTACTGATGGTGTCCTTTGCTTTACAGAAGCTTTTAAGCTTGATATAGTCCCACTTGTTCATTTTTGCTTTTGTTTCCCTTGCCCAGGAGATATGTTCATGAAGAAGTTGCTCGTGTTTATGTCCAAGAGAATTTTGCCTATATTTTTTTTCTTAGAGTTTTATAGTTTCATGACTTACATTCAGGTCTTTGATTCATTTTGAGTTTACTTTGGTGTATGGGGTTAGACAGTAATCCAGTTTCATTCTCTTATATGTAGCTGTCAGGTTTTGCTAACACCAGCTGTTGAAGACACTATCATTTCCCCATTGTATATCCATGGCTCCTTTATTGTATGTTAATTGACCATGTATGCTTGGGTTTATATCTGGGCTCTCTATTCTGTTCCACTGGTCTATGGGTCTGTTCTTGTGCCAGTACCAAATTGTCTTGATTACTGTGGCTTTGTAGTAGAGCTTGAAGTCAGGGAGCATAATCCCCCCTGCTTTATTCTTCCTTCTCAGGATTGCTTGGGCTATTTGGGGTCTTATGTGGTTCCATATGAATTTTAGAACTATTTGCTCTAGTTCATTGGAGAATGCTGTGGGTATTTGATAGGGACTGGATTGAATATGCAGATTGCTTTAGGCAGCATGGCCATTTTGACAATATTAATTCCTCCTAGCTAAGATCATGGGATGTATTTCCATTTGTTACTGTCCTCTTTAATTTATCTTAAGAGTGTCTTGTAGTTTTAAGGGTATAGGTCTTTCCTTCCTTGGTTAGGTTTATTTCTAGGTATTTTATTTATTTTGATACAATTGTGAATGGAATTGTTTTCCTGATTTCCCTTTCTACTAGTTCATCATTAGTATATAGGAATGCAACAGATTTCAGTGTATTGATTTTGTATCCCCCAACTTTGCTGAATTCAGATACTAGATCTAGTTCTTTTGGAGTGGATTCTTTCGGATTTTTTATGTACAATATCATGTCATCTGCAAATAGTGACAATTTGACTTCTTCTTTACCAATATGGATGCCTTGTATTTCTTTGTTTTGTCTGATTGCCATGGCTAGGACCTCCAGAATTATGTTGAATAAAAGTGGGGACAGTGGGCATCCTTGTCTTGCTCCCCATATTAAAGGAAATGTTTCAGCTTCTCGCTGTTAAATATAGTGTTGGCTGTGGGTTTGTCATATATGGCCTTTATTATGTTGAGGTACTTGCCCTCTATACCCATTTTTTTGAGAGTTTTTATCATGAATGGATGTTGAACTTTGTTGAATGCTTTTTCAGCATCTGTGGAGATGATCAGGTGGTTTTTGTCCTTCTTTTTATTGATGTAGTGGACGATGTTGATGGATTTTCGAATGTTGTACCATCCTTGCATCCCTGGGATGAATCGCACTTGATCATGATGGATGATCTTTTTGATGTATTTTTAAATTCAGTTTGCTAATATTTTGTAGAGTATTTTTGCATCTATGTTCATCAGAAATATTGGTCTGCAATTTTCTTTTTTTGTGATGTCTTTGCCTGGTTTGGGTATTACAGTGATGTTGGTCTCACAGAATGAGTTTGGGAGTATTCCCTCCTCTTCTACTTTTTGGAAAACTTTAAGGTGGATGGGTATTAGGTCTTTACTAAGTGTTTGATAAAATTCAGCAGTGAAGCCATCTGGTGCGGGGGTTTGTTGTGAGGTAGTTTTTTGATTACCAATTCAATTTCTTTGCTGGTAATTGGTCTATTCAGATTTTCTGTTTCTTCCAGCGTCAGCCTTGGAAGGTTGTATTTTTCTAGAAAGTTGTCCATTTCTTCTAGGTTATACAGTTTGTTACAACATAATTTTTCATAATATTCCTCATGACTTTTTGTATTTCTTTGGTGTCCGTAGTGATTTTTCCTTTTTCATTTATGATTCTGTGTATGTATGTAGTCTCTCTTTTTTTCTTGATAAGTCTGGCTAAGGGTTTATCTATTTTGTTTATTTTCTCAAAGAACCAGCTCCTGCTTTCATTGATTCTATTGTTTTATTCTTCTCAATTTTATTTCTGCTCTAATCTTTATTATGTCCCTCCTTCTACAGACTTTGCGCTTCATTTGTTCTTCCTTTTCTATTTTCATTAATTGTGAGTTTAGACTGTTCATTTGGGATTGTTCTTCTTTCCTGAGGTAGGTCAGTATGGCAATATATTTCCCTCTTAGCATGGTCTTCACTGCGTCCCACACATTTTGCAGTGTTGAATTACTGTTGTCATTTTTCTCCATATATTACTTCATCTCTGTTTTTATTTGGTCATTGATCCATTGATTATTAGGAGCATGTTATTAAGTCTCCATGTGTTTGTGGGCTTTTTTGTTTTCTTTGTGAAATTTATTTCTAGTTTCATACCTTTGTCATCTGAGAAGCTGGTTGGTACAATTTTAATCTTTTTAAATTTACTGAGGTTCTTTTTGTGGCCTAGTATATTATCTAGTCTTGAAAATGTTTCATGTGCACTTGAGAAGAATGTGTATCCTGTTGCTTTTGGATGGAGTGTTCTGTAGATGTCCGTTAGGTCCTTCTGTTCTAATATGTTGTTCAGTGCCTCAGTCTCTTTACTTATTTTCTGTTTGGTTACTCTTTCCTTTGGAGTGAGTGGTGTGTTGAAGTCTCCTAAAATTAATGCATTGCATTCTATTTCCCCTTTTAATTCTATTAGTATTTGTATCACCTATGTAGGTGATCCTGTGTTGGGTGCATATATATTTATAGTAGTTGTATCCTCTTGTTGGATTGACCCTTTTATCATTATGTAATGTCGTTCTTTGCCTCTTGTGACTTTCTTTGTTTTGAAGTCTATTTTGTCTGATACAAGTACTGCAGCTCCTGCTTTTTTCTCACTATTAGTTGCATGACTTATCTTTTTCCATCCCTTTACTTTCAGTCTGTGTATGTCTTTGGGTTTGAAGTGAGTCTCTTGTAGGCAGCATATAGATGGGTCTTGTTTTTTTGTCCATTCAGTAACTCTATGTCTTTTCACTGGTACATTTGTACGATTTACATTTAGGGTGATTATCGATAGGTATGTACTTATTACCATTGCAGCCTTTAGATTCGTGGTTACCAAAGGTTCAATGGTAATCCCCTTACTATCTAACAGACTAATTCAACTCACTTTGTATGCTACTACAAACACAACCTAAAGGTTCTTTTTTTCCCTCCTTTATCTTCGTCCTCTATTCTTTTTATGTTATGAATCATATTCTGTACTCTTTCTCTATCCCTTGGATGACATCTATTTAGCCTTAGGAATACCTCCACGTATAGGGGTCCCTCCAAAATGCATTGTAGAGGTGGGTCTTGGGAGGTAAATTCTCTCAGCTTTTGCTTATCTGAAAATTGTTTAATCCCTCCTTCAAATTTAAATGATAACCTTGCCGGGTAGAGTATTCTTGGTTTGAGGTCCTTCTGCTTCATTGCATTAAAAATATCATGCCACTCCCTTCTGGCCTGTAAGATTTCTGTTGAGAAGTCTGATGATAAGCCTGATGGGTTTTCCTTTGTATTTGATATTTTTTCTCTCTCTAGCTACTTTTAAAAGTCTGTTTTTATCCTTGATCTTCGCCATTTTAATTATTATATGCCTTGATGTTGTCTTCCTTGGGTCCCTTTTGTTGGGAGATGTGTGTACCTCCTTGGCTTGAGAGAATATCTCCTTCCCCAGATTGGGGAAGTTTTCAGCAATTACCTCCTCAATGACACTTTCTATCCCTTTTTCTCTCTCTTCTTGTGGTACCCCCAAAATGCAAATATTATTCCATTTGGATTGATCACACAGTTCTCTCAATAGTCTTTCATTCTTAGAGATTCTTTTTTCTCTTGTGCCTCAGCTTCTTTGTATTCTTCTTCTCTAATTTCTATTCCATTTATTATCTCTTCTACTACATCTAATCAGCTTTTAAAGCCCTCCATTGTATGTTTCATTTCAGATATGGAATTTCTTAATGATTGAATCTCCAACTTAAATTCATCCCTGAGTTCTTGAATATTTTTCTGTACCTCCATAACAATGTTTATAATTTTTATTTTGAACTCTCTTTCGGGAAGATTTGTGAGTTCAGTTTCATTTGGCCCTTTTTCTTGGGTTTGTGAGATTTTGGTCTGAACCATGTTCTTTTGACGTTCCATATTTCTGTGTGGTACCCACTAGTGCACAGAAACTCCAGTCTCTGGAGCTGTACAGACTCTAGAGTGAGGTTGGGGGTCTTACCAGAGTGGAGCTGGTGCCTGGGGAGAGGGAATATCTGTTTCCTGATTCCCATCTGTGATGCCTTTCTCCAGTGTCAGACCCAGTGGGCCAAGCACACAGGTTTAAGCTCTGTGCTTTGCATCTCTAGCTATTGTAGGTGGGGTTTCCCTCTGTCTGGCCTGATGCCAGCACAGTGACTGCCAGCTTGCAAACTGGTGTCGGCATGCTAGGAGGAAGTTGCAGCAGGCTGCGTGTCACAGTGATGTGCCTCAGAGCTGAGTAGGCAGCCAGGGGGATGGAGCATCTGAAGCTCCTCGAAGTTCCCAACCAGCTGGGCACAGTGCACCCAGACAACCTTGTCCAGCTCTCCCTGCTCCCACTTAGCAAGCTCCATGCAATCCCCACCCCACCCCCGTTCAGCACCCTTCTCACTGCTAGGAAGCTTCTCAGACTGCCTTGCCTTTCCTCTGACACAGAGTGGCCAGATGTGGGTCCCCTCCTCCACAATCAGCTGGAATGTCAGTCTCTCAAGCACTCTGCCTGTCTGAGCTCCCCAACGTTCAGAGCACTGCACACTATAGGTTTCGGCTCACAAAGCAGAACTCTAGGGCTAGGTGTTCAGCAGTTCCAGGCTTCCACCCCCTCCCCTGCTCCGTTTCTCTTCCTCCCGCCAGTAAACTGGGGGGTGAAAGGCTTGAGTCCCGCTGGATTAAGGCTTTTGTACATTACTGTGTTTCGTGAGGTCTGTGTGCAGTCTGGTTCATCCTTCTTTCTTGTTGCTGTTTTAGGGTTAGTTGTATTAATTAACTATATATGTATATAATTAACTATATATTTGTGGTTTTGGGAGGAGTTCTCCATCTCATCTCACATGCTGCCATCTTGAACCTTGAATGTCCTACCTGGAACATTTAAAAATATAATTTGCATATTGAAATGTCTACAGTGATGAATCAAGTAACCTAAACGAGTACAATGCTAGGTTATAAGCACTAAGGAATGGTAAGGATTGTTGTTCTCTCTCTACAAGGGCAGCTGCTAAGAAGTTCCAGATAATTGTACCCTGTGGGAACTTGGACCCATATTTGCTAGAACTTCCCATTTTTGAGACAATCCTGAAAGTAAAATTGTATCTGAAATTTTCCAAGTTTTAAATGTTGACAACTTTTTAAAAATCAAAACAAAACTCACTGTGTGGGCCAAACAAAAAAAGCTTTGTCCTACATGTGGCCAAAGCTCTTAAAGTTTTTGTTTTGTTTCAGTTAAATACTAGTGGTCTTCAAACAGTATAAGAGATTAGAAAGATCATTTACAAATCTATTACCAACCATCATGTTAGATTTTCAAAGATATTTGTACAGGGAACACCACAGATAAATGAACATTTCCTCCTTCCCTTCCTTCCTCCCTTCCTCCCTTTCTTCCTTCCTCTGTCTTTATGTCTTTATTTTTGTCTTTTTTTTTTAACTAAATGGATTTGGTTCCAACATTCTGCTAATTTTAATGAAAGTAAATTTGGTTCTGCCAAAGTTTGCCTTGAGAGTCATTAATCCTTTGAGTTTGAGGCTTTCATAATTTGCCCTTTTGCTTCATTTCCTCTGGGATTACACCCTGATTGTGGCCCTGTACACAGGTGAGTGGGAAATAAGACAAACCCAACAAAATCAAGAGGACGTCCTGGCTAAGTTTCTCACTACATGTTCTTTGCTATTTGAGCTCCACCTAATCATGAGTGTGTTTCTTTATGTGTTTGCATGTGTGTTTCTTTGTCTTTCTGTGTGTGTGTGTGTGTGTGTGTTGGAGGAGAGACAGATGAGTAAATATGAGTGGGAGAGGGACACATCCAGGACCCTTCCAACACCCCAGTCCCATAGAGAAGTGAAAATCTCAAACATCAACCATCAAAGAGAGAGTGCAAAAAGGGAAGAGAGATAAGCCTTTGTCCTAATTTAATCAATTCTATATAAATTTCTATTTTTCTCCTACAGAACCTTCTGTCATTAGTTATCTCTTCAGTCTCTGATTTATATCAGAGCTCTTTCTTGAGGAACATCTTTGGGAGAAAAGGGGAAGAAAAAGACCTTTGGAAGCTCCCAAATGGTACAGGCAATGTTAAGCGTGGTAACATTTACTATGAAAGTGCCCAGAATACTTGCTAGATATGTAACCACCACTCCCTCATCCCACAACCAACCACCAGCCCAACCAGATATAGAGGACATCTTTTGTCTGTTTAAATGTGTCCCTATCTGAGGTACCAGATGTACCAGGCTTCTCTTGAGGACACTGGGCCTTTGATTGCATTTCCATCCAAGCAGTGTTGCCCACATGTAACACTTTCCCATTTAGTGTTTGCTTTTCTTAGTCCTTTGAAAAAAATTATATAGGGAAAGCACTGCATGTTTGCAATTAAATGGGTTTGGAAAAGATTTATGCAGAGGCAAATGTGAAATATTTCATGGAGTATAATTGCATATCCACTCAACTTCTATCCACATTTCCCAAAAAGAAGAAAAACACTTTCTAGGAATGAAAACAAAGATTATTCATTCATACAGTATGGTAGCCAAAGTAGACTTAACTTTAAAAAAAAAGGGATAAGAAAATAAAACAAAGTGGATGGCACAGCAAGCATTATGTTAGATAATCTACAGTACAGAGAGAACTGGGAAGATATGGCTCTTTCCCCAGAGTTTACAGTCTAGTTAGGGTAATACCGACAAGCCATGAATCATAAACTTTTTAGAGGAAATGAAAGCTCAGTCCTTTAATTTATGGTGGAGGAAATTCCAAAGAGGTTGGGTCCTAGAGTTCCAGAAGTAGCAGAGAACGGGGCTAGAACCCAGCCTCTTAAATCCTGAGATCCTCTTCATTAAGTGTTATATGAAATAGTCCAGACTGTGCATTACAATAATTGTTTCATGGAGAAATAGGGGTGTTTTAGGTCTTAAAGGATTATCAGTGGCTCATATCCTGAGGGGTGGGGATGGGAACCAAAAATGACTTTAGCAGTTCTTTGAATGTCCTATGATTTCAGGCAAAATTTTAAATATAATTGTGAATGGTTATAGTTTTTATCAAAGTCTCAAAAGAACTCTTGAAGCAAAAAGGAAAAATAATTAAGAATTGTAAAGCAGAGAACCATAGACAGCCAGATACAAAAGGTAAGACAAATCACTTGAAAATAATAGCAGCAATGAAAGCAAAAGAAGCAGAAAGGGCAGGCCTGGATTATAAAACATTAGATACATTAGAAGGAGGCCAGATTATAGAGGGTCTACAAAGTCAAAGGGGGAGGTTAATATCAGTGAAGCAGAAAATCCCCTATCAGTTTGGTTCTACCACTAGCATAATCCAGTACATATCTGACAACTTTGATAACTAAAGGGAGGTGTTCTGAATGTATTACTAATAAAAGAAACTCTGACATACAGCTTTCACCCTGCAGCAGGCTTAAGAGAGTTATTTATATTCTTTGTGTTATAGTTTAATATTTTAAATTTCTGCATTGCCCTCAGAGTTCATCCAACACTGAAACATGCCTGGTCCTATCAACCAAATTAATAAAATGACTAAAGACATTTTAGAGAGTTGCTTTACAAAGCATAGGCCTGCCTGCGAATGTGGGTGTGAACAATTCTATTTAAGGAGTGCAGAGATGGCCTATGTGCTGCAACTAGTTCCAGGACAAGTGCCCCTGGGTGAGCATGTCAGTACATTTTCCAGCCATTCATTTAAATGTTTAGTAAATCAATTATTTTCCCCTACTAACAGCTAATTATTCACTTAGGAATGAGCTTACTTGTTTTACATGGATAGTTTCCCTCCCACTGACCTCCACCCTGCCTCTGGCCAAGTTCTGGTTACCCCAGGGCTCTTCCGTACCACTTGAGGATTGACAGGCCCTGATGACCATATTTGCTGACAAATGTCAATCAAAGTGTCCCAGAACTACCCCACCATGTCAGCCATCATCTGAACCACACTTTCCCAGGAACGTCTTAGCATGGCATCTTTGTTCTGTTTTCAGATAAACAGATCCAATTCCTCAACAAACAGACTGCTGCAGTCCTTTTGATAACAGTGTAATAATTCAAAACAAATGATTCTCAGCTTTGATGATAGCACTTTTATGGGTCATGAAGAAATCCTCCCACCAACATCTGTTTGATTTTATCTACTTGAACTTTATCCTCCAGTTGAAGATTTATAAGCTGAAATCATCCCAGCCTATTAAAGTCAAACTAATGTTCGAGCACTAAGCAGAGAATGAAAGTGCATTTCCTAGTCTTCTATTTTGAAAAGCTGTGTAGGCAAAATAATATCAAAAGTTTGCAGGATTTTGTATTTGAATGAACCTGAAACAAGACTCTGATGGCAGAAACCTTAGGAATCCAACTAGTGCATTTTAGGAAAAGCAGGTTACAGAATCATTATTTAAAAAGACAACATGAAAAATACAGTTGTTTACATTAGTGTGTTTTCTTAGTAAAACCCCTTATGGGTCAGGGAAATGCAATCCAGATTCTTCTTTCTTTTTTCCCCTCTCTCTTAATTTCCTTATAGATTACAAATTTTTTAATGACAGCTCAAATATACTCTAAACTTATTACCCCCAAACATAAAGGATGTGCAGAAATTTTAATTTGATGAAAGAAACAGCAAGGGTGCATAGACCGGGAGTCGGGAATCCTGAGTTCAGATCACAAATCCTCCACTAGGTCACTAATTCAGTCCAGCCAGGCGACACTCTTTAACTCTTCTTCAGCTCTGTGTGTGTGTGTGTGTGTGTGTGTGTGCGTGTGTATGCACGCGCACGCGCAGGGGAGTAGCATGCAAGCCTGAAAGCACTTGGCTATATGAAGATTAAAACTTTCTCTCTCTACCATTACTCCTTAAAATGTGGAGTGAAGAAAAAGATCACACTTATTCCCTGGTTTTACCCACTTTTAACTTTACCCACCTCTGGTTTCTTTGCTTTCCTTCCAAGTTTTCACATTTACTTATCTTCTTTCTCCTCTCCTCCCCTCGCTCTCTTTCTCTCCTCTTGGAGCTCTACCTGGATGCCCTCTCCATCTAATAGTCATGGACTGATACAGTGACTAAGTGCTGAGCACGGTTTCCAAGGCAGTTCATGTACTTAATTTCAAATTAGCCATATTCTTGATTGGATTAGGAACAAAATAATAACTTCTGAAAGGACCTTTAAAAAATATTAAATCTTCCTGTATTTTGCAGATAAGGATACAATGGCACAGGCAGTTAATAACTTATCCAAAGATATAAATACATCTTATTTTATTCTTTCAATAAATATTTATCAAGCAACTTTTATGCACCCAGCATGTTCCTCAGTACCACAAACATACTGGTAAACATAGATCCTGTTTCCAGTCTTATAAATGTAGTCTGTAGTGGGGAGGGAGGTGAGAAGTGATGCTATTTACTTGAGGAATGAACTCCACTCACGTATTTGAGAATGCTATGAGGACAGGTGCTGCAAAGCAGGCAATGAAAGTCTCTAAGTGGCAAACCTGACTTAGTGATGTCAGGGATGACTTCCCTGAGGAACCAATGCCAGCTGAGACCTGAAAAATGAGATGGCATTAAGAAGGCAGAGAATCCCAGGAAGGGGGAAAAGCCAGTGCAAAGGCCCTGTGGCAGGGATGCATAAGTGAGCAAAAGAGAAGTGATTACCTTTGTCTATCACAGAGTAAGAAGAATGGGGTACTGGGAGGCTGGAGAGGAGAGTAGCAGACAGAGCATGTGAGACCATAGCGTTCTGATCAAGGTGTCTCCCCATCCCCTCACCCCCATCTATCTAAGATAAGTAAAGAGTTTCATGCAAGGGGTGGTCTGATCAGATTTACATTTTGAATAGGTCATTCTGCAGTAGTGTGCACACACAGTCATTGCTCACAGATCAATTAGAAGACATGAGACCTGCCAAGAAACTGGCTTCTTGGACCAGGGTGGGGCAGCAGAGATGGAGGTAAACTGCCAGATTTGAGATATTACAGGGGTAAAATCTACAGGACCAAATAGAGGATTGAATGGGGGGCGGTTAAGAAGATGGAGGTGTAAAGGATAACTTTTAGGTTTCTGAGCTGCAGATCTGGGTGGATGCTAGTGCCATTGACTGAGATAGGAGACACTGGAAGATGATGGACTCTGGAGGAAGATCATGAGTTCAGTCTCACACACACTGATTTTGAGGTGTCTCTGAAACATCCAAGAGAGGATGTCAAGTCAGTACAAGAACCAGATCTGGACTCTAAGACTTCTAGTTCTTTCCAGGAAGCAACTACAGCTATTACACTATGTTCATTTGAAGAATAACAGTACATATTCTTTGCTTTTAGTCTGATTATAAGGCTACAACACTCAGGATAAATGATGAGTAATATGGGTCAATTGTTGATAGACTTTGGGACTTAAATGAAGCATAATTTTTGTTTATACCAATAATTCTTAGAAAATATTAAGTAGTGTAAGGTTTAAGTAGGCTCGATTTTTGGAAGATAATTTAGAGAATTGTCTACAGAACTTGTAGTTAACCACTGGTAACTGCTGAAAATTTTAAATGAACTGATTTCTATCTTTTAGTCATTAAATTATTTATTAAATTACTCCTGGAAATGAGTCTTTTAATAAATAAATTGCACACATAAACATCTGTATTTTCTATATGCACAGATCATCTGTCAAAATAACTACTATTCAAAATTAAAATCGCATTCACAAATTTAAGGAACTCTTGTTACATTTAGTAGATCTCATATCTAATTCCAAAATGCCACATACCTCTACTGAATCATTTATTTCTTTTGGTCTTTGTTTCCCTATACATCAAAATAAAGATTTTTTTTCACCTATCTGGTGAAATAGTTAAACATAACTATTAAAGAAAGACACAGAGATCAGTCATTAAAGCCATGTGCTCCTAAGATGCACTCAACACTTAACATCAGTGTCTGGCGCTAATCACCAGACACATCTCTTATCACCTCTGTCGACCCCCTGCTATCTAGTATTTACCTGAAAAATATGAACATGTGTCCTTCTTAAAATTTAAATTCTCCTCACTTTGTTAAGGAGAGACCAACATATTTTGTCATAGATAAAATATTCGGGAAGATCAAATAGAATATATAGTTATAACTATATGGCTGTTCAATTTCATTTCAGTTCTAAATAGAAACTGAGATTCTTTACACATATCAAAAGTATTTTGCCACCAGGAGGAGATGACCACAAAGATTAGCATATGCTCTTATCAGTCAGTGTACCTAGGCCCACTTTGAGGAAAACTCTTGAAAAGAAGCTGTCTGTCTAAATTACAAACATGCTCATATAAATTTTCAGTTTACAATGAATAAAAATTGTGGGGTCAAATATAAAATAAAACTTATGATGGCTAAAAATATATAAAATTAATTAATTAATTGAGAACAGTATAGATGGATGTCTCAAGCATATGACTAAAGCCAAAATCTTAAGAGTTCTTTTGCTGATTTATTATCTTTATTGTTACCTGAGGGCAATTTATTTAACCTCAATGTATTTCAAATTTCCAAATTCTAAAATGTAAGTAATATACTGGTCATCAGCCTAACCAACAGTGATATTCCTTCTTTTTTTTCAGTTATCCTTCTCCATGAAGTTTTATGCAAAGACAGGAAAGCTTTCTCTTGGATCAACGGTGAACAAGAATGAAAAAGCAGTCCCTTTCTTGGGGAAATGGGTTTGCAAGCAGAAAGCTTTGGAATGCTTAAGAAGAAAGCTTCAGCTCTTGGGAATATTTTTTTACTTTTAAAACAAATGTTAGCCTCGATTTTTGAAGATTTAATTAGTTCAGAGTTGGCCGCAGTTGGATCAGGCCCATTGAGATTAGCGTGGGCACCTCTCAAGCAGGGCTTCTCCGCACCCTGCAGATGCCCGTCTGAGTAAGGAATAAAGTCAGGCTACTAAACATTCTGAGTATCAAACATTGAACGTGATGTTCAATCCCAATTTTATAGTAAAGATATTATATCAACTTGAAATCAGCTCGAGAAGGATAGAATTTATCTGCTGTACATTCAAAGTAGCAAAAATTTAAGTGGCACTTTTCACTCCTTGCCTCTAACAGTTTCTAGCCTGCCTTACTTAAACTGAGAAAAAAGATTTTCATGGAAAATTAATTCAGTACTTTGTGCAGAATGATGAAAACACAAGCTCAAAATTATTTTATGCTCTTATTAAAAGGTTTCATACATCTTTTCTCTGAATTTATTTGGTGTGTGATATTTACCAGTGAATATGCTTAAAGAACTCACTAATTAAGTGCATCTGATCTTAACAGCTTTGAGGAAACATTAAAAAGAGCTAAATTCATAAGCTAGAATAATTTTTATTAACATTTATTTATTTGCATGTGGTTTGGCTTAAAAGTTCACCTCTGTTTAGTAGTATTTGCATCCCCGTGCTCATAAGCAATGAACTAAACTACTTCAAAAACAACTAAAGGATCTTTTCACTGGTCTTAAAATGTCACATCTATGTGAATTTTTATAAAAAGCTTCTAGTTACACACTGTATCTCAATTACACTTTTTGCTAGAAGATGGAGGAGATGAAATAAAAAATGTAAAGAAGAGAAGGAGACTTAGAATGAAAGCATGTGATAACATTAAAGGTTTTTTTTGTTAAGGTTCCCTTTGGCCTTTTTTATCACAGATGTTTTGATTCAAAATGTGTCTCTTCAGAATGAATTACCAAAACCAACACCTTAGTGGCCACAAGGGTAGACATCATTTTTGAGCTTTTCTTCAATCTTGCTTCGGCAAAGGCAGCATGAAAATCATCTGACTTGCACTGGCTCATTACATGCAAAGAGAATGCTGGTGACTCACCAGTTCTGTTTTTGGCTGAGTGGTCAGTCCAGTCCTAGTGACAGGTTTGCTCAAAATCATCAGCCCACTTGATGACATAGATAATAAAAATGGTGGGTGATGGACTAGGATTAAGGAGGCAAATCCATGGCTTTGGAAACAAGTCCTTTTCCATGCAAAATTCTTTTGATGACCTGGAATTTGAACTCATGACCTCGGCCTCAAGAACAGTATTTTTTAACCTAGTAAACAGCTCAGTTCAAATTATTTAAATAGTCAACCAGTATGTGTGTGTGTGTGTGTGTGTGTGTGTGTGTGTGTGTACACATATACAAGTCCTTAAAATTCTTATATTGAAAAGGATTGTTTGGCCACATTCTTGTACTTCGAAGCCTTTCAGTGTAGAAATCATTGTAACAACAATAATAACAAAAGAGAGGAGCAGAATTGCTGTTCTGATATAATTACTCTTTCATTCATGCTCTCTCATGTTCTGTGGATTTGCTTTAAATCTGCTAGACTTGTGAGGCCTGATGTCTAAATGAGCTACATAGAAAAACAAAGGCATAGTCACATGTTACGTAGCCTATCACTACCTTCAAACCTTTGGAACAAAATAAAAAAGATTTTTTTTCTTTGTATATTCTTAGAGGTATAATTCATTTGAAATTCAATGTGAAGGAGAGATATCGATCCTTTGGTATATAGTGATATGAATATATTTGAAGTTAAAAGAATATGAGTATTAATTGCCGCCTCAATAAACATAGAAATTATAAGACAAAACCTTAAACAGTATAAGGTCCTATATATAATAAGAATGCCACTAAGATGTTGTAGACCGAAATCTGAAATAGTACCTTTCACCATCTGAATTAATAATATGGTTTCTTAGAAGTTACCGTGGATTTAAAAAGTGCATGACAGCAATAAATAACATAAATATCTGTGGCTAATATCCTAACTAACTAGAGTAGCATGAAATGCTGACATCACTTAGAGGTTTACCAACCTTATTACTCTACTCCATCATGCTCCATTTGTCAACTCAATACCTAAGTTCCTACATATTTTCCTTATCTACATGTATAACCTTAAGTATAGTATTTACAGTATATGTGCAGTATATATTACATACAATTAATTATATTATTATCATTTTATGCAAACATTCCAGTCATGAAGCATCTTTATTAATTATATGAATTGTTTTAAATTTTCATTAACAATTTCCAGAAGCATCTGTGAATTTCACAAAATATTAGATTCAAATCAGAGTATATTCGATTTTTGCTTATGTCCAGTGTATAATTTTACCAAGGTAATACAGTAGAAAAGCACACTGGGCTTCAAGTCCAGAGACCTGAGCTCCAGGCCACTTACTGTTTGCATTATCACTGAGTTTATATAAAGCCCAATAAATGATGACCCCATACTTTACATGAGTCCTGAACCACTTAGACTTCAGGCAGAGGGGGGCAAAATGTCACTTTTATTACTTGTAAGATTGATATTAGAGAATGCGACATATATCTGCAGACAAATAGGCTTCATAAGCCTAAACCTCGGAATGCGACCGTCCACCCAGGCCCTGACAGCTGCCAACCGCAAGCCACTCCAAGCAGACGCCACTCCTATAAAGCATGGCATCAAGAAGGAGAGCAAAATGTGTGCTTTCCACAGGCAGGAAGAAGAGAACGGAAGAGGCTCCCCCTTCCCTACCCACTGAATCTGTGCTAACCTTGGGACTGGCTATGGTCAACAGATTGCTGTAAAACTCCAGTAATGTCATGTGAATTCTGAACCTTAAACTTCAACGTGCATTGCCTTTCCATTCTCACCTTCTTTGAATGTTGCCACCAGGTAAAGAAACCCAGGCTAGTGTTGGAGAAGCAACCCTTGCACCACCCCACTCCAGGACTGCCCAATCAGTGCCCTGGGCGTGTAACCTTTGCTTATAGAGAAGCCTGGAGCCCAGTGGCAGCTTGGCCCAGATTCTTCCTCCCTATTAGGAAAACCCTTGTCTTCTTCTGGGTATGCAGTGAACTTCCTCATATTGCTTAAGCGTGTGCATAATATGGCACCTGTCCATCCCACACCTGTGTATCTGTTCCCCCCCACAACCCCATGCAGGAAGGGTTTGAGGTCTTCACCTGCAGCAGGAGAGGCAGGGTGCAGTCCGCCACCCTGAGAGGACTCTCAGGAGGGACCCACTGGCCACAGGACTGGTACACACTATGGCCAGGGATCTTGCTGCGTCTCTTCTTTTTATGGGTAAGGCTGCTCCAACCAGTGTGTTGAGACCTTTTTGACCACTCTGAAATCATAGAAGATGCAGAGCCTAGACCAGTGGGCTCCTACTTCTGTTGTCTGGCATTGCAGTGAGCTCTGCTCACCTCCATGCAGTGCGAATCATCTCCTGGGATTGGTAGCAGGAGCATCCTGCTCACCAGCTAGCCTCCTGGAGAATGAGAGACCATGTGGAGTGAGAACAGCCCCGCAGACACTGCACCATCCACCAGGCATGTGAGTGAGACCATTTCAGACCAGTCAGTCCCAGCCTACCCACCACTTGACTGTCTGACCATAGCAACGTGAGGTATTTCAACAAGAACAACAGTACTGTCCAGTTGAGCCCAGGACAATTTGTTGGCCTTAATATTTTAAGCAAATAAAATGGTTATTGTCATTACATGTGGGAGTGTTTTACCCAGTAAGATGACTGATACAGAAATGTGTGCAGCAAAGGTGATGCTGCCGTTAAAAAATGCCTAACACATGTGGCATTAACTTTAGGACCGGGTGAAGGGCAGAAGCTAGAAAAGCAAGAGGTTACTCTTTGTAGAGTTTAGAAAAGTAACAAAGAAAGTGCTCTTAGGAGACTGGAAAAATAGGCCACCTACATTACACAGGATGTAACCACTGGCAAACATACTGGCTGCATACAATTCAATAACCTGGCAGATAGAAAGCGTACCTGTTATGGGTGAAATACTGGCTCCCAAAAAGCTATGTGCATATCCTAGGTCTCAGAACATGTGAACGTCACTTTATTTGGAGAAGGATGTTTGAACATGCAATTAAGTTAATGGTGTTCAGATGACTGGGGCAGGGGGACAGGTTGGTTAATTTCAGTGAAAAGTATCCTTATTAGAGAAAAGGAGAAGGCCTTTGGAGACAGAGGCAAAGTTTGGAGTTAAGAAGCCACGAATCAAAGAATGCCCAGAGCCACGAGAAGCTTGAAGAAGCAGGGAAGGACCCTTCCCTACAGACATCACAGGAAGCCATGGCCCTGCTGACACCTTCATTTCTGACTTCTGGCCTCCAGACCTGGTAAATAATAATTTTCTATTGTTCTAGACCATCAAGGAAACCAGTAAAGCACCCAGACCCCTCAAGTGGGTAGAGCAGGGCCAGAGATAATGCACCAAGCGGAGGTGCCTCCAAGTGGAAGGAAGCACCTGGAAAGAGAAGCAATTGCTCTCTAACAACAGAACAAGTCATATAACAATTTAGATATCAGCTTCCACCTCTGTAAAATCATGCACTGGAATTTTGCTCCCCTATATCAATCCCTATTTTTGATTTAAAATGTTGTGGCCCTGGAATTCAAATCAGTTACCGAGGCTGTGTCTGTGAATTCCTTTACGTAAGTTCACAAAACTAAACACTTTTCATACACATGCATAGATACATGTGTTTAGTAACTCTCTATCTTACTATTTCTACTCCTTCTAGCCAATTTTTAAATAACAAAGCAAAGTCTTGACCGAGTTGTATATGATACATAAATGTATTTACAGTGTTGCCATTGGTCTCCTGTGTGGAAAAGAGACTCTGTATATCAAACTGAATTCAATTTAATAGCCAACTCAAGAGTCTATACCAAAGACACTGTACTGGGCAGTGAGAACACAAAGATAAGTCCTCTCTTTTCATTTGCTCAGTCTTGGTCGTATATGATTGCCAGTTTTTGTAAACCCATAGAGAAATATTTAACTTTGTGGTAACAGTTACACATTAATTGATGTTTAAAATTTAAATTGTATTTTCCTATTGACTAAAATTCTAATTCCAAAAAATCTTATTTGTTTCTAATTCATCGATATTTGCAAGAGCTTGACAGACACCCCTATAACCACCAGTGTCTTTAATGCATAGTTAATGGCCTGTAAAATATTTAAAATCACTAGGGGAACTGGCTATTCGAAGGGGAACAGTTTTACAACACCCATCATCGCCCCCCTTAATAGCCGAGTGTGGGAGCAGCGGGGAACAAACCAGGGGTCAGGAAATTTGGGCCATCAACAGAATCTGCCCCTTGGCTTCCTGGACACCTATTTATTTCCTCACCTATAAAGTGAGAGAGTTTGAGAATCTCATCTCTGTCTTGTCAAATTAGAAATTCTTCCTTGAACATTTGAATTTCTACATAATGCATTTTCTTCAAGCAAGGCACAACTATATTCATTGCTATTTCAGATTTTCCACATTTTATTTCCAAATCTTCATTGCAGCGACATCTATATTTCTCTTGTTCCCTGCACTCCCCACCTCCCACCTCACTTTAATGCTTTCTATTATACTATTCCAGCTGCCAGAGATCACCAGTAAATGATAGTTTTTCCCTCAGAATTTTGGGCCACTAATATAAAAAAATTATAGGAATCACCTATCTGTAGAATCCAGGGTAGGATTTTAAAAGAAATGTGCACTTTACCATGATATGTAAATCAGAAAGTGAAAAAGAACAATCAAATAATTATGGAAAATATAAACAACCTTTTACACAATTATCTGTAGTCCAAAGGAAAAGCAACAAAAATTTTAAATCATTCAAGAGAGCTCTCAGTACACATACCACAGTCCCTGCCCTTGCACACGTCCCCTGAGGAATCCCCTCTGCTCACAGAGCGCCACTTCAGATCTCCACAGCCCAACCCACCAACTTCCTTTTGGGCAACTCCCAGCCTCTGCTCCCAGGGTCTGATCTTCCCCCAGCAGCGCTCTTCCTCCCACTACTAGACAAGCTATGGGCCAAAATAGTCCCTGTAAGTACATGTCCAGAGTCTAAATTGAACTGACACTGCAGCAGGGCAGGGTTCAGCACGAGCACCCAAGACAGACCTTAGCACACCGCGACAGGCTGCTCTGACATGTCCTCACCTGGTGCCCCGTGAGGGCTCCCTGCTCACCCAGCAGGTGACAGCAAGTCAGGCACAGGCAGGGGAGTGTACAGCCATGCACACACACCCTGACAGACACACGGCACCCGAAAGAAGCACCCGCACATCCACACTCAGAAGCCGGGGACCATACTAAGGAACAGAAACAAGTCCCTAAGTGCAAAATGCTCTGTGCATGTTCTCCCCAGAAGGGTAATAGAACTACTCCTCCCATTTGCTTGCGTCCACTTCCAGGCTGTATTTGCCATGTGCAGAATAACCAAATAGAGCCCAACAGTTACACTGATGGCTATACAAAGACCCAAGTGACCAAAATTCCAAAATCACTGGAAGCGCAAGGGACACAATATAGGCATTTATAATTCTCTGATAAAATTCAAGGTCCATGGAGTCAGAATTTGGTAAAGAATTATACTTTCAAGCTACAAACATGATGTCTCCCATCAACTGGGGGAAGATTGACAAATACTGTAGTATGGGGAAGATTGACAAATATAACTGTAGTATGGAGAGAAACTTAATAGAGGAGGGAACTATGCAAAAATTCAGAGAACCCTGAATAAAGTGGGATGGAGTAGAACGCCAAATAAGAATATGCCTGGCTGGCCAGAAGTAAGAGTGAACATGACCTTTGAAGACTCTGACAGTCAAGTGAGTTTCTAGTTAAAAAAAAACAAGCAGCATGGATGATTTCAAACCCCAACTACATTATAGAACCATCTGAGGTTCTCATCACTAATACTGATGGGTTTATTCCAATCTGAAAGACTAAAACGAGACATAGTATATAAGGTTTTCCATGATCATATTGCACATGTTGCAAAAATTAGGAAATAAAATAGAATGGTACCTAAGAATGGAGAAAGGCCTGCCACTGATTCAAATGACTGACCACATTAGTTGCAAAGACCTAAGTAGAAAAAATACAAAGCAGAAAAGTAATTGACTCTTATTAGCAATACTTATAAAATTACAAACGGCAGTGACACATACACACACATAGGGATGCACACATATGGGCAAAAAATAATCTTGAACAAACTACACTTCAGTTTGTTGACCTGTTATATTAAAATGCAACAGAATGACCAGATTCCAAAAATTCACAGTTTGGGGTCATCTCCTCACCAGCTTGTGTTGCAGTGAAAGAATCCAGCCCAGGCAATTCTGTAAAGGTAGACTGCTGCTACTCACACATCCTTAAGATTCTGGACTCATGAATTATGTTTTGTAAATCAGTTAACTTACTAGCCAGAGATTAAGGTAAATTCTGCTAAGGACTAAAAGTTGACTTAGAGCATTAAAAAGGATTAATGTTTAGCTGCGGAGGAGCTAAAGCCCTAGGATAGCATGTTTACGCAGTGCTGTAGATCACAATTAATCCAAAATTAGTATAAAAGATCAACAGAAACCCCTTTTGCATGCCAGTTTGGCTTAGCCCTAAAACTCACGACTTACTGTTGGGGCACTCAGTGTACAAAGTTCCTTTTTGCCTGTCCTAATAGGTTTAATGCTTTCAGGGCAAAACATGCATTTGAAATGTTCAGTGTATGTACCCTCTGCATTGAGAAAATAAATGCAGAGGTCAGCCCTCTAGATGCCTGCCTACCTTTTATCAATGTGGCAAATCCATTAAGGTTGCTAGGCGGCTATCATTGAACAACACCAATTTTAATTTTGTACCTGATTTATAGGTAGTACTATTTTTAAAAAAAACACTATTATTCTACTTTGCATTAGCAAAGTATATACATGAGACTTACTTATATTTTTTATGTATGAAATAAGACTATTGAAAAGATTATAAAATTTATATTGGTCAACTGATAAGTTTATGTATAGCTTTGTTTCATGTATTTACTAAAAATAATTATTCCTCTCCCACGGACTTCAGTGTTTTCATTAAATATGTGAAAACAGTACTTTCTTTCAAAAGTGTATCAGAATAGGATTAAAGAACATAGTATTTGTCTAATGACAAATGTATATATTTGTCATCTCCACTAGTATTCTTTCATTTTGTTTTCATAAACATTATTGATAGTTTAATATGATGAAAATGTAAATTATTTTAAATTTGATGAAATGTTAAATTATTTTTTTACAGAAAAGCAATTATTTACATATAAGAGAAAAATACATTTAATCAGTTTGTGAATTGTTTATATCTTACCAGTTTTATCAAAGAGCATATAAAATATTGTGTATCAAAGTTGTATTATATTACTTACTTAGGCTTTGGTCTTTTAGGGAATTTCTCATAAAAATGCCCAAACTGAGAAAGGGTCTATTTTGTGAATTATCAGAGAGGTACATTATTACAAATGGTAGTTAGCTTCACTAACAATTATTGAGTACCTACTACAGACAAGAAATACATTCTGTTATTTTACCCAAACCTCACAGCATACCTGTAGGGTAGGTAATAATTAGCCTTGCTTACATGTTAAGAAAGACATTGAAGTTCACAGAAGCTAAAAACAAAAACACAAAAATAAGAAAATACCCTACCTAAGGACTTTCAACTTCTAAGTGGCACTGTTCAAATATTAACCAAGTCTCTTGATTCCAAATTCAGTTATTTTTTTATTAATATACTGTTTTCAAATCCAGGCTGTAGTGTCAAGGTTTTTGAATCTAGTCTATAAACTACATATTGAATATTTTCAATAAAAACTATAAGAAAACAATATCACTTAAGATTCAAAGAGCTAATAAAATTGAAATAATCATAACTATACTGCAACTTTGAACTTCTGAATTTAGGAGCTTTAAAAAGGGATTAAAGGGACATTTAAAAATTTGTTTTTTGTTTAGAATTTCAGGTCACCTTCAACTGTTATGGAGGTATTTATTACTCCTAAATTTAATTTCAAGTTTATGACTCTTCAAATTGTATGTTAAAATGTAAAATAAAAAGAAAGCAATCTGAGACAATGATGTTGGGAGAATTTAATAATAATTTGGGGAAAATGTTAGATCATCTTTAATGCAACAAAACAAAAGACCCTCAGCCCATTTTTTAATTGGGTTATTTGTTTTTTGGATGTTGAGGCATGTGAGTTCTTTATATATTTTGGATGTTAACCCCTTATTGGATAAATTTCCAAATATATTCTCCCATACTGTAGGATGCCTCTTCATTCTGCTGATGGTGTCCTTTGCTGTACAGAAGCTTTTTAGTTTGATGTAGTCCCACTTGTTCATTTTTTATTTGTTTCCCTTGCCTGAAGAGAAATGTTCAGAAAAAGTTGCTCATGTTTATATTCAAGAGATTTTTGCCTATGTTTTCTTCTAAGAGTTTAATGGTTTCATGACTTACATTCAGGTCTTCGATCCATTTTGAGTTTACTTTTGTGTATGGAGTTAGACAATAATCCAGTTTCATTCTTTCACATGTAGTTATCCAGTTTTCCCAGAACCAGTTGTTGAAGAGGATCTCTTCCCCATTGTATATTCATGGCTTATCATCCATTAATTGACCATATATGGGTGGGTTTATATCTGGGCTCTCTATTCTGCTCCTCACTTGATCGTTTTTTATTTTGTTTCCTTTGGCCAAGGAGATGTGTGCAGGAGAAAATTTCTCATAATTCTATTCAAGAGATTTTGCCTATGTTTTCTTCTAAGAGTTTTATGGTTTCATGTCTTACATTCAGGTCTTTGATCCATGTAGTTTACTTTTGTGTGTGGAGCTAGACAATAATCCAGTCTCATTCTTTCACATGTAGTTATCCAGTTTTCCCAGCACCAGTTGTTGAAGAGGCTCTCTCTTCCCCATTGTATATTCTTGGCTTCTTTATCATACATTAATTGATAATACTTGCATGGGTTTATATCTGGGCTCTCTATTCTCTTCCATTGATGTATGGATCTGTTCTTCTGTCAGTACCAAATTGTTTTTATTACTGTAGCTTTGTAGTAGAGCTTGAAGTCAGGGAGCATAATCCCCCCAGCTTTGTTTTTCCTTCTCAGGATTGCTTTGGCTATTTGGGATCTTTTGTGTTTCCACATGAATTTTAGAACTATTTGTTCTAGTCCATTGAAAAGTGCTGTTAGTATTTTGATAGGGATTGCATTGAATCTGTAAATTGCTTTGGGCAGGATGGCCATTTTAACAATATTAATTCTTCCTTCTATGGGCACAGGACAGATTTATAGTTATTGGTGTCTTCTTTAATTTCTCTCATGAGCATCTTGTAGTTTGCAGAGTAAAGGTCTTTCACCTCCTTGGTTAGGTTTATTCTTAGGTATTTTATTCTTTTTGATGCAACTGTAAATGGAGTTGTTTTCCCAATTTCTCTTTCTGCTAGTTCATTGTTAGTTTATAGGGATGTGACAGATTTCTGTGTATTAATTTTGTATCCTGCAACTTTGCAAATCCAGTTATTAGTTCTAATAGATTTTTGTTGGAGTCTTTAGGGTTTTCTATGTACAATATCATGTTATCTGCAAACAGTGACAATTTATCTTCTTCCTTACCCATCTGGATGCCTTTTATCTCTTTGTGTTGTCTGACTTGTTGTGGCTAGGACCTCCAGTACTATATTAAATAAAAGTGGTGAAATTGGGCATCCTTGTCTTGTTCCTGAACTTAGAGGAAAAGCTTTCAGCTTGTTGAAATGTACTGTTCTTTGCCTTGCATGGGGACTAGAAGGTTAAGCATTATGTCATATATAAAGGGGTTTTTGTTTTGCACAGATACTCAGTTCAGCAATGCTAGAAAATAAATACATCTTTATTATTTTATTTTATTACAATGTAAAATATAAAAATATATTATTATATACTACATATATTCTTATACTAAGTAAACATATATGTGTATATGTGTATACGTATATATATTTATAGAAATCTATATACATATATTCTGCAATATTCCATAAGCAGATGAAAAGTTAAGGCCAAAAGCTCATGATAAGGCAAAAAACATTATAAAGACCATTTTACTGTTATATAAAGTGAAACAACTCTAGCACCCTCATCACCCTCCAAAACATATGGCAACAAAGAAAAAAAGAAGAAAGGAAAGAAGGAAATGCTGCCCAACAAATTTCAAGTCCATTAACAGCCAGTGACAAAGACATGTGAAAAGCATCTCCCAGACCCATTGCCCCACACCCCTGTGCAGCTGCAGGTGGGCAAAGCCCTTCGCCTCTCTGCACAAGGGTTTTGAAATGTCACATTTTCAAGGCAGTTGATTTCCAAGTGCAACAGCTCAGACTTTTTGGATAATTCTGTCTTTAGGGAAGACTTGGGGGTGGAGGTCTGTTTCTGTTCTTATTTTAGATAATTATAATGCATTATTTTCTGCATTTGTTAATTTTTGTGTGGGAATCAAATAATCAAGTGAAGATTAGATTGTGTTTTTAATTGGGAAAATAATATAATAACTATAAAATATTTATTATTATAGCTAGTTTCCGGAAAGAGTTCCATCAATATGAAACTAAGGTGTATGTGCCTCATGATTCAGTAAGGTACTTGCCCATCCACCCCAAAAAAATGCAAGACCTTAAGCTTGGAGTGGCAAGAATTCCTTAATTAACCACCTTCTGTTACAAGTAAATTAGAAAAATTAAATACTATTACACCACCCCCTGCCACAGTTGCTATTATAAAATAGTTTATATGAATTACAATATAAGGATACTTACAGGCCACAACACTTTTGGTATGTTAAAGCATAAGTAAACAAATAGATGTGTACACACACATATGTCAACTTCAGGCTTGTGGCTATTTTCTAAAGTATAATTTCTGTAGAATTCCTATACTTAGTAGTCTTTAGTGTAGACAATATACTTGCAGATAAAAAAGCTATGAGGGAGTACTATTATCACCCCCACTTTACAAGTAAAATAACTGAGGCTCAAAGAGGGTAGGTAAGTTGCCCAAAATCATAATAATAGCAAGTAGGAAAGCTGGGATCAAAATCCAGATAGTCTGACTCTAGAATTCATGTTCTTAATCACTATGCAAAACTGCCTCTTTACGGCCAAAAGTTCCTTGAATTTTAAAATGAGCTCACCCACTCTATTATACAGTTCTGATTTGATAAAAAGAAGGACAAATATTTTTAAATTAATTCATATATTTTCACATTTTCTGATGTCTTATTAGCAATATAATTTCACAAGTATAATAGCCAATAAAATCTTAGTTTGGTTTAGTTTTCATGATGAAAAAGAAGTTTAATTTACAATTTGTATTTCATTACCATTATTACTGTCACTAAGTCAATTCAGACATATAATAAAAATAGAGACTTTAGAAATCTCTAAGACTATAAACATCGGGTCAATGACTTAATACAATTTAGTGGAGAATCTTTTTTGTTTCTTTTCTCTTTTCTTCTTTCTATATTTTTTGAGCCAGCAAGTTCTACCAGAGCTCATGCTCTTCTGTCTCCTCTGGAAAGTGCCCAATTGTTTTTCATAGAATAAGTATTCTTATCTCTGTTTTAAAGTCGATGAAACTCAGAAAAGTACAATGGCTTGGCCACAACCAGCCAGAAATTTGCAGAAACAATTCATAAAATACTGTCTTCTTAATCTAGTTTCCTCTTAATCCTTGATCTCATGTTTTTAAGGAGAAAGATTGTATTAAGTTGTACTTCTGGTACCCATGAAAGAAAGCCAGGTGCTAGACTTTTCCTATTACTACAGTAGCATTAATATATTAGTAAGATTTACAAGATTATGTGTTAGGCAGTGATTGAAGACTTCAAGAGCTGGGGCCCAGGGCAGGTAATTTTTAACGGAAAGGACAAAGGGAACAGTGGCCAGGCCAAAGAAGACAAGATTTTGAGTCTCAGGAAAGTCCTCTAGCAGCACCAAGGCAGTTTGAGGATGCTGGAAATCTGAGAGTGAGAAAACAAGATAAAAAAAAGTGAGTGAAGAATTTAAGGAACAGTTTATGGCCCAAGACAAACAGACCATTTCACCCTTCCAAGGCCCAGCACCCTCACATGAGGTGGCTTCATATCCCTGACAGCCATCACGGGAGCAATTCCAAGATCTCTGTCACAACGGATGAGACCTCTGTGACCTGGAAAATCTCAAAATTCTTCAGAAGCAAATCTCTGAGTACTGAATATCTAATTCATTTCCTCTTTTATCAATTTCCCTAAAGCAAAATTCCATATTTCAGGTGGCCTATAGATGATGTATATGCTGTTGAAAAAAAGAATCTATGATTTTGCAAGGATTGTAATCATGAGCATGTTTTTGCTCACGAAGCTCCTGTTTTCAGGAACTGGAAACATATCTATTTCTCTTAATCAAATAATATGACCTGCTCATGAATCTTAAAGCTGCCTCTTAACTGCTTGCCATCCCATGCCTTCTTGTACAGAACTGACCTTATTACCACACATGGTTCGTGCTCTTTGCCATATCCCAAATAAACAAGACTATTTACTAACCACAGCCCATTTTATTCTAATTCAATGTATCTTTATAAATTTTTTCTAAGTAATATCTATCCATACGTGAATATATATTAGTTTTTAAAATCAGATCTTTCCAAAATAATTTTTCATGGCTCACACAATCCCAATTATTTTGAAAGTCTACACACTTTTTCACCATGTCTTCCTCCAAGAATCTTAGCACCCAGGCAAACACCTTTCTTAGAATTGTAAATACTTTTCTTCAAATTGTGATTAAGGAACTCGAGTTCTAGAGAGAGGCTGCTTGGGTTCTGCTCTTAGCTAGTACCACCTACCGGCTCTGTGAACTTAGCTCCTTAGCCAGCCTGGGCCTGCATGCCTTTCTCTGTAAAGCAGGGATAGTAAATAATACAACCAACCTGATAGGGTTTTTATGAGGATTCAATGAGACAGTGTGCACAAAGCACTTAGAACATGATTGCACAGAGTAAACACTGATCAGAGGCGATATTCAGTAGTGGTAGCAACAGTCATAAGAACAGGCATAGAAAGACAGGACTTTGGAATGAGATGACTACTCCTGGCTCCCAGGTTCTGCCACTAATTAGCTTTATGACAATTTACTTACTGTATCTGAATCTGGTTTCATTATCTTAAAATTGAGATAATAGTACCATAATAAAATTATTTGAAAGATTAAATAAGCTAAGGTATGTATAATGCTTAACACAGTACCTGGAATACTATAAATGTTCTACAAATAATAATCATTCTCATTATAGAGTATTCCCAAGTAAAAATTAAAAGAACTCACTGTAATGAAAAATAATTCAACAAATATTTATTATACTGTGTGATGTCTGCCCTCCCAGAATGTGGCTGAATTTCAACACCTGTGATGTGCTCTGTTTTCTGCTCACCCCCAGACTTTTTGTACATTCTATTTCATTTTTTCTGGAAACTGGTCCCCTCTCCACATTCTTCTGCTTAACCATCTAGTCCACTCACTCACATAACTCCTATTTATTTTTCAAGTCTTAGGCTAAAAGTCACTTCTCAAGGGGACTTAGTAGCTTGGAAGAGGTCTTTAAGCTCCAGAAAAGAATATAGTCTGTCTGAGACCTTAACGGCCACCTTGACCATGTCCCAGTCTAGGTTAGGCACCATGCTATATGCCTCCCCCTCCATAACACCCTGCAGTTCTATTTACCATTCATTCTATTTGTCATTATTTTTTAATCTATGCCTACTCTGCTAAGCTAAAAATTCGAGGGAGATAGGAGCCATACCTGAAATGTGGACTGCTGTAACCCCAAGTATAAGGGCAAGGCACAGAGTATTGAATAAATAAGGAAAGATAAGGGCTGAGATAAATTATTTGAAGAGGTAACAACAGATGCTGAGAAGGTTTGAAGGAAGAAAAAAGTCTATCCACAGAGGACTGCCATGCAGGGAAATTCACAGGAGAACAGACATTTAAGAAGGTCTTGAATGTTAAATGAGACTTCGATGTGTGGGTGCTGAAGGAGTGAATCTAGGTAGAGGGAATAGTATTCTTGGAATCTCAGAGAGAGTCCTCAATAAATAGCACCCTTCTTAGCCACCCAGGTTCTGAACAAGTTGGGAAATAAAGACTAAGCCAAAGTACGGACTTTACTATTGATGGATGTCATGGTGAAGGAGGCAACTCGGTTAAAGAATGTGCCTGCTTAATGGAATCCGGAGTTAGGCAAACTGACAGCCATCACAGCGACCCCAAGCCTGTGCCCTCGCACAGCAAGGTCCCAAATTCAGCAGCTAGGTTCTAAGTCAGGGACAGCAGAGATATGCCAAGTGTGCCCAGTCATTCTTCCTGAGTACATATCTCAGAAAAGCTATTGCATTTCCCCAGAAACAGAAGAGGAGGGTACAGAAAAAGACCAATAATGTGCTTTGGAAAATCTCTCCTTATGCAAACCAGGAGTAAGGGATATCAATTTTCTCTAATAAGAACAATCAAAAGGTGTACTGGGAACGGTCACAAAGTCCAAGCCATTGGGGTGCAAGACATTTGTAAGGACATAGAATGGATGAGGTTGAAATACCAAGTCAGACAGCTTTAGGGAGAATGCCAGTTGATACACTGAAATATTTCTACATTTCTTAGGCAAGAAGTAGTCAAACTTCTGGGAATAGTATTACAAGATCCAAGCTCCTCAGAGTAAAAGCCTACTGTAACAATGACAAGCATGGCACTGGACTAAAGCTAGACTGCTTGGGTTTCTCACCTTTATTTATTCATTTATTTTTTTGCCTGCCTAAGAAAAATATAGGGTGAAGGAAAGCACTAGCTTTTAGATAGGCAAATTTGCATTCAATTCTCTATTCTGTTTCTTATTAATTATGACATCTTAGATAAACTACTTAATCATTCTGAGACTCAGTTTATCATTATACCTAGGTCACTAAATTAAGATTAAATGAGATAATGTATGTAAAGCATTTAGCAGTTAGCATATGCTCAGTTAATGGTGACTATTACCATTTTATTGTTATTGTGTAAACTTCTGGACTATACATATCCCCTGAAAATTTGTAGTAAATATTTTCATCCTATGTGTAATTGTTCTTTGGCATAGATAACACATCACCATAGAAATAACACAGTGAAAACAAATTTGAGATTACAAAGAGGAAGATGAGTCAAAGTCTGTTCCTTCAATAGATGGCTGCTTGTAGTAGAATAGCGTTAACAGCTTCCGAATCTTGTCTATTTTACTGTTTTACCTAGTAATTTTTAACTTATTGTAAACAATTTTCTGAATATAATACACGTCATAGATCTGAGAACTGAGAGCCTCCCTAAATTGGTGTTTTAAAGAGATCAGATAATCCTGCATATCCTGCCCATATATGTCATTGTTTGCTAAATATAGTATTTTTTCTCTCTTTTTAAAAATACATGAAGATTAGCTAAAAGTTTTAGCAAATGGTATTAAATGGTACATCAGGATGCTTTAAATTGAGTTCCTATCATTTTATAATTTGGTCTTAAAACAAGAAGACAGTGTTCAAGGGGAGAACATTACATTAGTAAATTGATTCCTCTTTAGACAAAGCTGAAAAACATCAGTTGGCAGCAGTGAGCAGCGCAACAGGACCTGCTGTAATCATGTGCAGATGATGGGAATTTGTCCAGTGTTTTACGGTGAATCATTGATGAGGCCAGCAGAAGGAAAATTTGTAGAAATAAAATCACCTTGACAGTGGAGTACCAGGGTCAAAAAGCAAAGTAAAGTCAATGTTCTTAGCTTTAATAAAAACAGTATGATCTGTCATCAACACAGCATTTTTACACTCTTGGACAATGCACTCTGAGATCTCCTGCTGGGTTTCATTTGATTTTTACCCAAACCAACAAAGGACAACTTACAGCCGGTGATTCATTGTGACAGGAGAAAGCCATAAAGATATGCATGCTTAGACCCTTATAAATAAACAGTCTCCAGTGTGATTTTCAATACAAAGGACATTAGCCAGGCTGTAGAAAAATAGCTACTGGATTTTTCTAAATAATGAACCCATGCCTAAAAATTAAGAAAAAGCAATCATTTTGTGTGTCATCGCCACACATCTCCAACCAGGCTGAACGTAGTCTTTAGGTATGAAATAAAAATGCAAGCTCCCTGATGAAAATGAGGTGTGCCATGTAGTCTCCATAACAATACCACCAAGAGAGCAAAGCAAAACAAACAGAATAATTAATAATTAAACACAAAGATTAAAAGAGATTGTCACTGGGGTTCTACCCGGGAAATGGTGCAAACTCAGTAGCAAAACTCCTATTCTTCATCTCTAAACAAGTTTTCTTTCCTAGTCAAATGAGGTATGATGCAAAACCAGAAAGAACAGATTTTTAAAAGCAGTTTTTAATTGAGTATCATCCTTGCTATAATTTTTCAAAAACAAGTTCCATTTAAACCAAATTAATTTTTTTAAAGGCAGTGTATTATTTCTTGATGACTATTACCTCATTGCATCAATTTTGTGTCATCTTGAAATGTTATTCTCTTATTTTTGAAGGCATGTACTAACGTTCTAGCACATATATGCTAAAGTTCTATTATAATTTATATTGTAATATATGTATTTATATTGTAAAATACACAATTTATAAAATGATAGCTAATATCTGTCAAATATACAGAATCTAAGATATCATGGAAGTTAAAAGTAAATGACCACAGAATATATTTAGGTGCAAAATAATATTAATAAAACATCTCAGCTGTGCTCACTCTGCCTTTTGGTATATGAAACTAAAATAACATGAATTACTCTCCATTTCAGAAATTAGATCATTGCTCTTTTCCTCTAAAGTTTACATTTTAAAAGCTGTACAACAAAAATTAAATTAAATTAAAAAGCTGATGAAAATAATGAAAAGGAGAAACTTGATGAGGCAAAAATAAAATAAAAGAGTTTGAAAGTGTTGGCCATATCTATATCATTTCATTTCCATGACTCATTCCATTATTTCTTGTTAGCAACTGAAGGCAGAAGGATTATTTCAGCAACTGCATTTGCTATAGAAATAACTGGGCATGATGGGCTGAAACAGAGTACCCAAAGTCGTCGGCATTCATAAGAGACCTACAGCTTCTCAAAAGGAAATAATGCACTACCCGACCCCCCCAATATGAATAACGTATCTGCCCTCTGAGAAAGTGACTTTTTCCTGGTTGAGTTTCAAGTACATGAGCTTCAGAATGTAACACAAATCCCCTCCCCCTCCTCTGTAAAAAAATCCCAAAATGTTCTTTGAATTATCTTGAATTATCTTAGTTCTACCTTTGAGATGATTAAAGGTATAATTACATTGTCTTAAGATTTTTTATTTTTTTGCTTTTCGGTTTTGCTTTTCAGAAAAAAGGAATGACGAGAATAATAAAGTGAACAATTTCAAAAGCAAACCGATGTTATTTCATCTGGTTAATGTGAAAGAATTTTTTTCCCACGAGCACATTGGAAAGTAATTTACTTAAAGGAGAGATAGTTAAGATAAAACTCAGTTTCAACAATGTGGTTCAAGATTTGATAAGACTTAGAAGACCTAGTTATTTATACTAAACCCTAAATTCTTAGTTCAGTTAACCTTTCACATCACACAAGCTGTAGGACAATGTCATTTTATACGGTAATCAAAATGTTTTGGAACAGTAAGTTTTAATTGTTAGAATGCCTAAACATTTAAAAAGCAAAAAAGCTGGGCTCTGCTGGAATTTGGAATTTGACTTTCTCATTTCTGCCACCTCTTGTGTATTCCAAGTCATCTCCTCTTTCTTTGTAGGGTCCCTCTGACTCCTGGCCTCCTCACCTGCATTCCCACTGCTTCTGCCCTCATGTGCTGAGATATTCACCAAATCATCTTTACATTATTACACAAGCCTCACAGTTGGACTTTCTACCCAGAGTCCCTTCCTCTTCCTTCCAGTCTACCCACATCCCAGCCAGATCAAGCTTCCTAAAATACCACTTGAATTGTCTCCCAGCTCCTCCTTAGGAGCCATTAATTAACTATTCATTTATGCTCAAAAAGAATGCAAGTCTGCCCCTGCCCACCCCACACATGGAAGGGCGCCATTAATACTGGCCAGCTGCTTGTCTGGCAGAGTGTAACCCCCACCCCTCACCGCACTGGCCAACTTCTTCCACAGCTTCACAGAAGACAGATTTATTCCCTCTTCTGTTCCTGTGGCCATGCACTTTTCTCTTGATAGAATGATTCCCCCCTCCTTTCTTCCTCCCTTCATCTTTAAGGTTCACCTTCCTGAGAGCTTCCTGAAGACACCAACCAGCACAGTTATATGAACAAATCTCTTCTTATCTCTTCCATAATTAAAGATAGTAACAATTACTGTCACAGCCACCACTCTTGATTGAATTCTGTCTGTGCACAAGATGCCATGCTATGCATTTATGTAATAAATTAATATATATTACTTTATATAATTCTCATGGAAATCCTATGAAGGGTGAGTAAATGGAAACTCAAATAGTTTAACTATCTTTCCTGTTATCATTGGACCAGAAAGCAAGAGGGATGGGATTTGAAACCACAAGTGTCTGACTCCAAAACCATTATTCTTAACCAATATCAAATGCTATTTTCATGTGTTCCCTTTATACGCATCACATTATCTTGGAGGCAAAGATCCTGGAGCTCTTCAACAAAAACCCTTTGATTACTGAAAGACCACCTGTAGAGGTACTCAGCTACACAGAGCAGCACATCTGAATCTCCTTTGTGGCTTCACCTCTTCCGTATAATCCGTTTATTGCTAGCAGTTAACTGGTTTAGTGTGATAAAAAACATAAAAGTAGCCAAAATTTGAAATAAGATTTATTACCATGACTCTGGCCTAAGAGTATAAAAAGGGAAGGCGAGAACACGTGAATGTTAAAGTGACAAGACACAAACAGCTATAAACCAGTTCCTTGTCACTCTAAGGACTGCGTTGAGCCAGGAGAAAAGTAAAAGGACTGGCTAGAGACTTGGGGGTTTTTTCTGAACGATTTCACCAGAGGAAAGTTTGAGCAGAACATGCATACATGCTTTTATACTTTATAGATGATTTTTAAAAGTCTATGTCCAGTTAGAGAGTCAAGTGCAATATTAAAATGTCTTGCAAGCTCAACAAGGATACAGACCACGCCGTGCCCAGCATCCAGATCATACTGCTGAATCCCGTGTGTCTGGTGTGCGCCAGGACAAGCAGGGTGAACCATGACGAGAGAGGCAGCCATTGACCCCGCCTGCCCGCATACAGCTGCCTCCAAAATCAACTGAAGCCCCACCTTCTGCACAAAGCCTTTCTCAGTAGCCCTGCTTGGAAGTGATTTCTTCTCCCTCTGAAATCTTCTAAGATTCTCTTCAATCTTACAGCACTTTGTGCTGTGTTTAAAATCACAGGCTTTGGAGTCAGATTACTGGGCTTGAACCCACTCTTTGCACTTACCAGCTCTGTGACTCTGGACAAGTTACTTCGTCTCTCTGTGACTCATGAAGGCAATAACAGTACCTACTTCATATGGTTGTTATGAGCATTAAATAAACAAATACTGTAAAGCACTCAAAGCCTCCCAGGTACACAGGAAGTATTCAGTAACTGTCAGCTGTATTGTCTAATCACTACCACCTTCCACCACCACCATTGTCAGCATTTGGCCCCCATCTCTTATTCTTGTGCACTAATTATTTTCACTTGTGTTCAGGGAAACTTCTTCAGGGATGGTACGTAATCTTTCTATCTCCATATTGAAAGTAACACTGTGTCTTTTACAATCAATCCTGTGAGTTGATAGTCATTGCTGCAGACACTCCAATATACAGACAAATGCATGAAAAATCATGCCACTCATTTCTTTACAAGATAGTAACAGGATCTCATTTTTTTCTACCAACAGAACCCTGATTCAAGTCTCAAGAGATGATTTCTTTCCTATCAAAGTCATAGTATGGTGCCTATTAACTCTTCAGGCAGGTTTGCCAATAAACTCTAAAAGATCATACCCCCTAAGACAGACTCAATTTTGAGAAACAGGCAAAAAGGCAAAGAGCTTGATAAACACAATGCTACTAGTAAAAACTCAAAGAATATTCTCTATAAACATTAAGGCAAGATGTGAAAGAAAGGATCTTAGATAAATCATTTCAAATATAGAGTCAATTGCTTTGCTTTCAATCCCCTTGAAAGGAAAAACGATTATGCTTTTTAGCTGTCAGAACAAAACTCTAGGGTAATTCATAAGGCATTATATTAACACATATAAAACAAAATGAAAAACAGCTTCACAGTATGACCTTACACTTGAACAAAATCTGGAGCAAGTGTATTGTAGGCCAGATTAATACCCAGTTTACCAGGCAAATAAATTCCACACTGAGTCACCCTCCACTTCTTTATTCTGCCTGTGAAGAAATCGCAGCTCTGACTCTAAATAAAGCATAGATGTTTCAAAACAAAACAGAGGTAACTTCTCAAAGCAGAGTCACAACTTTTTTTTCTTTCTTTATTAAGTGCAGGGTATTTTAGGCTTTAGGGAGAAAATAACTTAAGAGCGACCACAAACTACAAAAAGAAGTTAGAACTGCACTTAGTAGTAAAAAGGATGCGTAAAACAGTGTAGCACCACTTCTGTTACCTGTGTGTATTTTAAGTCCAGTATATTGAACAATATCGTACACAAAAAGGAAGTGTATTTACTACAGAGGAGACAGTCGGCTGGGGCTTTTCAAAAGCAGATATTTCAAAGTTTACTTTCACACGGGTTTTCACTTTTTGACCTGCTCTTGACCTGGGTAATTCTTGCAGACCAGTGAGTTTAACAAGGCCTGGGATCTATTAAAAGAGTGGTAGCCTGCCTTTTACTGAGTAGCATGCTGATGGTTTAAAGTAAATGTTATGGTTTGTCACAGGAACCAATTTGGTTACCGTTTGTTCTTCCTGCCCCTGCCTGCTGATATTTTTGCAAGTGTTTTCCATTCTTTCAATTCTATAAAGAAATCTGCATGCTGTTATTTTAAACCTCAGCATCTCTTTTTTTTAGCGATTCATATTTTAAAACTGGGAAGTGCACCCAGTTTCCTTTGTATTCTCCTTGGTAGAACTTGAACTCATGGTGCATGAACATGAAGTTGTTACCTTTTGACCACTACCTAATTATTAATTCACTCTTAGAGTCAACTAACTAGGTTTTAAAATGCTGTTAATACAAGCATGGGCCTGTGTTTGACAGAAAAAAAAAAATGAGCTAAATGCATTGATTACAAAGTAAAAGGAATAATTTTTAAAATGTTTCCATTTATATATCTTTTCATCAATGAACTGAAGGGGCGGGGGGGGTGTACATTCTAGCTAGATAGCCCTGTAAGAGTAAACATAAAACTAATGTTTTACATTCTACTGCTTTTTCTAATATTAATTAACACTTTTCTATTAGCAATTTAAGAGATGAAGTTATAAAATACTAAGTTCGTTGCAAAAATACAGATATGAGCAAATATTAGTTGGCTGGAGCCTGCCACAAGCTAAAGAAGAGAGTTTTGACATAAATAGAGAGAGAGATTAAACCAGGCACTGGAGTGAGTCTTCTTTCCCCTGTACAGCATTAGGGACAAAGATGCTATGTATTGTGCAAATCCTCTAAGTTATGTCTTTGGATATGTTTTCTATTTTCCTCAAAACAAAGATACACAGTGCCATATAACAGTGCTTGCAAGTATTATTGCCGTTACCAATATTTCTAAGTATTAACAGTATTTCTAAGTATTATAAACCCTTAAATTTATCATTGCAAAACAATCCCATTGTTGTGATGACTAAACCAAAAAAAGAAAAGGGGGGATTGAGCGGCAGTTACATGTTACTTTGCTGATATTCAAAAGCAAAAAAATGACTAACACGGGGACGTGCAGTTAACAACTACTATACTTTGTTCCAAATGAAATATATTCTTTAAATAGCACTGGGGTCATTTTGTGGTAAAGTGATTGCACCTCTATTGGTATCTAAATAATAGATAATTGGTGATCCTATGTGCTTTTCTTTTTTTGTTATCGTTAATGTACAATCACCTGAACAACAATTATCAAGTCCCCCCACATACCCCACTACAGTCACTGTCCATCAGCACAGGAAGATGCTATAGAATATTACTTGTCTTCTCTGTAAATACTGTCTTTCCTGTGTCCCCCACGACTGCATTACGTGTGCTAATTGTAATGCCTCTTTTCCCCCTTATCCCTCCCTTCCCACCCATCCTCCCCAGTCCCTTTCCCTTTGGTAACTGTTAGTCCATTCTTGGGTTCTGTGAGTCTGCTGCTGTTTTATTCCTTAAGTTTTTCCTTTGTTCTTATACTCCACAGATGAGTGAAATCATTTGATACTTGTCTTTCTCCACCTGCCTTATTTCACTGAGCATAATACCCTCTAGCTCCATCCATGTTGTTGTAAATGGTAGGATTTGTTTTCTTCTTATGGCTGAATAATATTCCATTGTATAAATATACTACATCTTCTTTATCCATTCATCTACTGATGGACACTTAGGTTGCTTCCATTTCTTGGCTATTGTAAATAGTGCTGCAATTTACTTTCAGTCTATGTATGTCTTTGGGTTTGAAGTGAGTCTCTTGTAGGAAGCATATAGATGAGTCTTGTTTTTTTATCCATTCAGTAACTCTATGTCTTTTGATTGGTGCATTGAGAACATTTACATTTAGGGTGATTAGTGATAGGTATATACTTATTGCCATTGCAGGCTTTAGATTCGTGGCTACCAAAGGTTCAAGGGTAATTCCCTTACTATCTAACAGTCTAATTTAGCTTACTTCATATGTATTACAAACACAAGCTAAAGGTTCTTCTTCCCCTCCTTTATCTTCCTCCTCCATTCTTTTTATGTTATGAATCATATTCTGTACTCTTTGTCTATCCCTTGGGTGACATCTATTTAGCCTTAGGAATACTTTCATCTATAGGAGTCCCTCCAAAATGCGCTATAGAGGTGGTTTGTGGGAGGTAAATTCTCTCAGAATTTGCTTATCTGAAAATTGTTTAATCCCTCCTTCAAATTTAAATGATAACCTTGCCAGGTAGAGTATTCTTGGTTCAAGGCCCTTCTGCTTCATTGCATTAAATATATCACGCCACTCCCTTCTGGCTTGTAAGGTTTCTGTTGAGAAGTCTGATGATAGCCTGATGGGTTTTCCTTTGTATGTGATCTTTTTTCTCTCTCTAGCTGCTTTTAAAAGTCTGTCTTTATCCTTGATCTTCGCCATTTTAATTATTATATGTCTTGATGTTGTCTTCCTTGGGTCCCTTGTGTTGGGAGATCTGTGTACCTCCATTTCTTGAGAGACTATCTCCTTCCCCAGATTGGGGAAGTTTTCAGCAATTACCTCCTCAATAACACTTTCTATTCTTTTTTCTCTCTCTTCTTCTCCTGGTAACCCTATAATGACAATATTTTTCTGTTTGGATTGGTCACACAGTTCTCTCATTCTTACAGATTCTTTTTCCTCTCTGTGCCTCATCTTCTTTGTATTCCTCTTCTCTAATTTCTATTCAATTTACTGTCTCTTCTACTACATCTAATCTGCTTTTAAATCCCTCTATTGTATGTTCATTTCAGATAAGGAGTTTCTTAATGATTGAATCTCTGACTTAAATTCGTTCCTGAGTTCTTGAATATTTTTCTGTACCTCCATAAGCATGTTCATAATTTTTATTTTTAACTCTCTTTCAGGAAGATTGGAGAGTTCAGTTTCATTTGGCCCTTTTTCTGGGGTTTGTTCTATTTTGGTCTGAACCATGTTCTTTTGACGTTTCATATTTCTGTGTAGTACTCACTAGTGCACAGTAACTCGTCTCTGGAGCTACTCAGCCCCTAGAATAAGGTTGGGGGTCGTTGGGGAGGAGGGCTGGTGCCTGGGGGGAACATATCTGTTTCTTGATTCTGGGCTGCAGTGCCTGTCTCCAGTGTCAGAGCCAGTGGGCCAAGCACACACGTGTAAACGTCTGCGCTTTGCGTCTCTAGCTGTTGTAGGCGGGGCCTCTCTCTGGCAGGCCTGACGCCAGCGCAGTGACTACCGGTTTGCAAGCAGGTGCAGTCAGGCCAGGAGGAAGGCTCGGCAGGCTGTGTGTCACAGTGGGGGGCCTCAGAGCTGAGTAGGCAGCCAGGGGGATGAAGCACCCGAAGCTCCTCAAAGTTCCCAACCAGCTGGGCAGAGCGCGCCCAGGCAACCTTGTCTGCCTATCCCTTCTCCCGCTTAGCAAGCTCCGTGCAAACCCCATCCCCTTCAGCATCCTTCTCGCTGCTAGGAAGCCTCTCAGACCATCTGCCCCTCCTCTGAGACAGAGCGGCCGGGTGTCCTCCACAAACAGCTGAAATGTCAGTCTCCCAGGTCCTCTGTCCGTCCAAGCTCCCCAACGTCCAGAGCACCACAGAATATAGGCTTCCGCTCACAAAGCAGATGTCCAGGGCTAGGCGCTCAGCAGTCCCAGGCCTCCACTCCCTCCCCTGCTCCATTTCTCTTCCTCCCGCCAGTGAGCTGGGGTGGGGGAAGGGCTTGGTCCCGCAGGATTAAAGCTTTTGTACGTTACCCTGTTTCCTGAGGTCTGCTCTGTTCTTGAGGTCTGTATGCAGTCTGGCTCAGCCTTCTTTCTTCTTGCTGTTTTAGGGTTAGTTGTATTAATTAAAACTATATTTTTGTACTATTTGTGGTTTTGGGAGGGGTTCTCCATGTCACCTCTCATGCCGCCATCTCAAATCCCCCCTCATCCTGTGTTCTTTATATGTATTATTTCATTTACTCCTCCCATCAACCTTTTATAGTAGATATTATTTTCAGTATCAGAAGAATAGTCTAAAGGTCAGAGAATTTATGAAACCAGACCAACATGGCAGAGCTAGTTAAAAGGCAGACCAGAATTCCAATTGCTTTCTGTGTAATCTCAGGCCTTAAGCATTGTCCCCCTCACAACACCACCTCTCAAAAACAAGAATGAGAGAGAGGAGTCAAACAGAAAGAGTTGTTTAGAAATGCACCTAAAACTAAAAGCTTTTTTTTGCCATTTTTGTAAATCACACTGATCAGGGATCCTTAAAAAGATTCTTTACTAAGGACTGATCAGAAAATGTTATTATTGTTTTATAAAGGGAACAAATTTAAAAACCATTCAAATATCATAATCAAATTAGCACTAGTTAACTAGAATAATGGGCCTTTTACTGTCATTTCTAGTAGGAGAAAGAGAGGTATGCTGTTTGAGGAAGAAATGTGATTCATCTACAAGTCGCTCAGCAGACATGAAGAAAGTCTACAATGTGCCAGGCTACCTTCTCATAATGCAAAACTGAATGACAGGGTCCTTGCATGGAAAATAATACCCTATAAACAAAATGCAAAATGGTCTGAGATGGGACTTAAGGAAGATTTGAAGAAAATACACAAAGTAAGAAACGCTCAATCCTGCTTAAAACATCAGGGAAGTCTACATGGAGGTAGAGGCTTTGAGGAGGTCTTGGTGGATGAGTGAACTGGTCAAGGGACAAAAAGAGATCAAGAAGCCTGCAGAAGAATTGGCAAACATAAAGAAATGGAAGCAGGAGACAGAGATTCTCCAAAATCTCTGCATATCAGAAACACCTGGGGAATTTTTAAAATTCTGATGCCCAGGCCTTCCCCAGCTGCACTAATTAGAATCTCTGAGAGTAGTAAAGCAGGAAGAGAGAAATCTGTATAGATGCCAAGAGCTTTTGGAAAGCACTAGAGCTACACATTGACGTGAAGAGATGAATCCGGTATATCCCACACTAAAACAGAAAGGAAATGAAATATTAACATGGCCCTTACAAGAACCATGGAAATTATTTTAAAATTCTATATGTCTTTTTTAATGTAGATATAAATTGTATATGCTCCTTTGTTTACATATCTCACAATAAAATAGAAAAAGAACTGAATTGCCTTATTTTTATTAGCTACCACTTAACAAACAATCCAGTATCAGCACTTTCTCATTTTATTTATTCATACTTCATTGAATTTTCACCATGTCAATTCTTTACAGCAGGAGGGAATGCTATTTATATCAAAAAAATTAAGACAATTACCTCTCAGGGTATCCTCCCGAAGAATACCCTGGATAATTGTAAGGTCGTACCCAAAAATCTATCAACAGCTATGGAAAGTAGATTGACATTTTTTTGTGTGTGCCAATAGCATGAGCATATGCCAGTTAGATCCAAAGAATTCACATGGGACCAAATCCAGGGCCATATTTACCTAAATTAAGTTATAGTAAAGCATATCTGTTAGAAACAAACAAAAGATACTAAGCATTGTATCTTATCTGTTACAAGAAATTGTAATCATAGGACTAAGAAATGAAACTATAATAAAGAAATACAAAATAAGGGTGAGAAGACGGAGGACTAACAATTCTATGCTCCTAGCAGCACAGAGATGAGAAGGTAATTCTTTCATAAACACTGAGTAGAAAGATCAAAACATCTATAGTAAACATGGGTGCAAATGATGTATGATACATTCTCTACACACATAGAGTGCTGAGGTTAAAACATATCCGAAAAAGTAGCACATGAAGCATATTTGTATTTTTTTAATCTGAAGAAAACTTCAATTGTACCTAATTATTAAAAGACCAAATAGAATAATCAAGGAGAGCAAAATAAAATGCTGCTGTACTCTAACTACTGCCAAACGGGATTTCACAAAACTATTATGTACATTAGGTGGGGTACAGAGTGGCAAAGGAGAGAATGTAAACCAAGCCATTATTTTTATCTAAGGCCAAATTTTGTGATGATAGATTTCTACCTGCTGATTGTCCAAATTTCAATTCTCATGACTATCAAGTAAGCAATCATACCTGTAGGCAGAGGTGAAGAATATGTAGTCAAAAAAGATTGAACGACCTCTGTTTTTATATGCAATGCTACCACCATGATAAATTATAAACCAATGGTGTCTACGTTTATTTTTAAATAAAGTATTATTTATTAGAACATGTAAATCTAATCTTACATGGTATATATAAGACTATTACAGGAACCTGAAGTAACAGAGAAAACTTGTTGAAAGACAACACAGTGCTTGAACCATTAGCACATAAATTGCTGAGCAGAACTAAATAATGAAATTATATAGTATTAGTACAACATGGTTGTGCATCCATAACTTCAAATGTGTTCAGTGATTTATTCTACTTATTCAAGATAAACAATATGAAAAGATGAAACTGACAACAGCTATGAATAACCAATTCCCTTTGATATCTATATTTTAATAAAACAATGCCCAGGATTAGCAGGGTCTATTTTTTTTCAAGGAGTTCAAATATTTTAGAGGTTACAATCATCTTAAATTCTCAGTGAGATACGTGACTTAAAATGAAAAATGCCCATTTCACAGGTAGGTAAGTAAGACCCAGTGATATTAAATGGCCAGTTCCAAAACACATATTAAAAAGGAATAGTCTATAAAGTTTATGAAAATATAAAAATGTGAACTTCTAACCGTACATTATTTGTGTGGGTTCTGGTTCAAATTTAGAGAGATTGAAATGAGTGAGTATGATCAGACTGCTAATAGTGAGAATAAGAAAAAAGGCTGAGCATGTAAACAGGGTTACAGATATTACATAGAGCAATGTCATTATCTGCAAAATAAAAAGATTGAAAGCAAGGATCCCTAAGATGCATATATATATATGATAAAATTCTGAGTCTATACAGAAGAGTAACATCTTTATCAATGTATTTCAGAGCAAGCTGTGTTTTACAAGAATGTATGGGGAAAAAGCCATATTAAGAGAACTCCAGGTCTACCTGTGTGCTTCTTCCCCTGTGAGGATGACCTCACCTTGTTTCCTGGGCTACGTGTGGCTCACAGCTGCCACCAAGTGCAGGATTCAAGATGGTGGCATGAGAGGTGAGACAGAGAACTCCTCCCAAAACCACATATATTATGAAAATATAGTTAAAACAACTAATCTTAAAAGAGCAAGAGGAAAGAAGACTGCACCAGACTGCATATACCTGGAGAACAGAGCAGACCTCAAGAAACAGGGTAACATACCAAAGCCTTGACATGGTGGGACCCAAGCACTTCCCCCACTGCAGCTCACTGGTGGGAGGAAGGGAAATGGAGCAGGGAGGGGGTGGAAGCCTAAGAATGCTGAATACCAAGCCTTGGAGATCTGCTTTAGGAGCACAAACCTACATTTCATGGTCCTCCAGGCGATTAATGGGGTTGGAAAGCTAAGACAAGGAAAATACTGGGAGAGACTGAGATTCCAGCCATTTGTGGAGGACAGGGATCCACATCTGGCTGCTCTGGGACAAAGGAAAGGCGGGCAGTCTGAGAGGCTTCCTAGCAGTGAGAGGGCTGCAGAAGGGGTGGGGATTGCATGGAGCTTGTTGCACAGGAGAAGGGAAAGGTAAAAAATGTTGTCTGGGCGCACTGTGCCCAGCAGGTTGGGAACTTTCAGGAGCTTCAGGCGCTAAATCCCCCTGGCTGACTACTCAGTTCCAAGGCCCCTCACTGTGATACGCAGCCAGCTGCGCCAGCTCGCAAACCAGCAGTCCCTGCCCTGGCATCAGGCCAGCCAGAAGGAGGCCCCGTGTATGGCAGCTACAGACACAAAGCACAGAGGCTTATACCTGTGTGCTTGGCCCTCTGCTTCTGACAGTGAAGACAGACACAGGAGCCAGAAAGCAGGAAACAGCACTTTCCTCCCCCCAGACACCAGAAACACTCCCCTGCGACCCCCAGCATCACTTCAGGGGCTGAGCAGTTCCAGAGACTAGAGTTTCTGGGCACAAGAGGGCGCCACATAAAAATATGAAACGTCAAAGGTACCTGGTTCAAACAAAAACCTCACAGACACCAGAAAAAGGCCCAAATGAAACTGAACTCACAAATCTTCCTGAAAGAGAGTTCAAAATAAAAATCATAAACATGCTCATGGAGGTACAGAAAAATATTCAAGAACTCGGGGATGAATTTAAGACAGAGATTCAATCATTAAGAAATTCCATATCTGAAATGAAACATACAATAGAGGGATTTAAAAGCAGATTAAATGTAGTAGAACAGACAGTAAATTGAATAGAAATTAGAGAAGAGGAATACAAAGAAGCTGAGGAAAAGAGAGAAAAAAGAATCTCTAAGAATGAAAGAATATTGAGAGAACTGTGTGACCAATCCAAACAGAACAATATTTGCATTATAGGGGTACCAGAAGAAGAAGAGAGAGAAAAAAGAATAGAAAGTGTCATTGAGGAGGTAATTGCTGAAAACTTCCCCAATCTTGGAAAGGAGATGGTCTTTCAAGACACAGAGGTGCACAGATCTCCCAACACAAGGGACCCAAGGAAGACAACACACAGACATATAATAATTAAAATGGCAAAGATCAAGGGTAAAGACAGACTTTTAAAAGCAGCTAGAGAGAGAAAAAAGATCACATACAAAGGAAAACCCATCAGGCTATTATCAGACTTCTCAACAGAAACCTTACAGGCCAGAAGGGAGTGGCATGATATATTTAATGCAATGAAGCAGAAGGGCCTCAAACCAAGAATACTCTATCTGTCAAGATTATCATTTAAATTTGAAGGAGGGATTAAACAATTTTCAGATAAGCAAATTCTGAGAGAATTTACCTCCCACAAACCACCTCTACAGTGCACTTTAGAGGGACTCCTATAGATGGAAGTATTCCTAAGGCTAAATAGCTCTCACCAGGGGAAATAAAACAACTGCAAAGAAAGTAGAACAATTAATTACTAAACAGAAGCAAAATCAAATCACCTACCCCAAAGTCAGTCAAGGGATAGACAAAGAGTATAGAATATAATACCTAATATGTAAAGAATAGAAGAGGAAGAATAAGGAGGAGAAAAAAAAAAAGAAGCTGTAGGTTGTGTTTATAATACCATACTAAGTGAGTTAAATTAGACTGTTAGATAGTAAGGGAATTAGCCTTGAACCTTTGGTAACCACGAATCTAAAGCCTGCAATGGCAATAAGTACATACCTATCAATAATCACCCTAAATATAAATGGTCTGAATGTACCAATCAAAAGACACAGAGTCACTCAGTGAATAAAAAAACAAGACCCATCTAAATGCCGCCTACAAGAGATTCACCTCAAACCCAAAAGACAAACACAGATTGAAAGTAAAGGGATGGAAAAAGATATTTCATGCAACTAATAGGGAGAAAAAGCAGAAGTTGCAGGGTTTGTATCAGACAAAATAGACTTCAAAACAAAGAAAGTCACAAGAGACAAAGAAGAACATTACATAATGATAAAGGAGTCAGTCTAACAAGGGGATACAACTATTACAAATATCTGTGCACCAAACAGAGGATCACCTACATATGTGACACAAATACTAACAGAATTAAAGGGGGAAATAGAGTGCAGTGCATTCATTTTAGGAGACTTCAACACACCACTCAATCCAAAGGACAGATCAACCAGACAGAAAATAAGTAAGAACACAGAGGTACTGAACAACGTATTAGAACAGATGGACCTTAAGGACATCTACAGTACACTCCATCCAAAAGCAACAGAATACACATTCTTCTCAAGTGCACATGGAACATTTTCAAGAATAGATCATATACTGGGCCATAAAAAGAACCTCAGTAAATTCAAAAAGATTGAAATTGTACCAACCAGCTTCTCAGATCACAAAGGTATGAAACTAGAAATAAATTACAGAAAGAAAATAAAAAATTTCACAAACACATGGAGGCTTAATAACATGCTCCTAAACAATCAATAGATCAATGACCAAATAAAAACAGAGATCAAGCAACGTGTGGAGAAAAATGACAACAATAATTCCACACGGCAAAATCTGTAGGATGCAGCAAAGGCCGTGCTAAGAGGGAAGTATATTACAATACAAGCCTACCTCAGGACAGAAGAACAATCCCAAATGAACAGTTTAAACTCACAATTAATGAAACTACAAAAAGAAGAAAAGATGAGGCCCAAAGTCAGTATAAGGAGGGACATAATAAAGATTAGAGCAGAAATAAATAAAATCGAGAAGAATAAAACAATAGAAAGAATCAATGAAAGCAAGAGCTGGTTCTTCGAGAAAATAAACAAAATAGATAAACCCCTAGCCAGACTTATCAAGAAAAAAAGAGAGTCTACTCACATAAACAGAATCAGATATTAGAAAGGAAAAATCACTAGGGACACCACTGAAATACAAAGAATTATGAGAGAACACTATGAAAAATTATATGCTAACCTAGAAAAAATGGACAACTTTCCAGAAAAATACAACCTTCCAAGGCTGACCCAGGAAGAAACAAAATCTGAATAGACCAATTACCAGCAAGGAAATTGAATTGGTAATCAAAAAACTACTGAAGAACAAAACTTCTTGTCCAGATGGTTTCACTGCTGAATTTTATAAAACATTTAGTGAAGACCTAATACCCATCCTCCTTAAAGCAATGTAAGTGTCCATCAGTAGATGAATGGATAAAGAAGATGTGGTACATATACACAATGGAATATTATTCTGCCATAAGAATAAATAAATCCTACCATTTGCAGCAACATGGATGGAGCTAGAGGGTATTATGCTCAGTGAAATAAGCCAGGCAGAGAAAGACAAGTACCAAATGATTTCACTCATCTGTTGAACATAAGAACAAAGCAAAATCTGAAGGAACAAAACAGCATCAGACTCACAGAACCCAAGAATGGGCTAACAGTTATCAAAGGGAAAGGGACTGGGAGGGTGGATGGGAAGGGAGGGAGAAAGGGGTAAGGGGCATTACGATTAGCACACATAAAGTGGGGGTGGGGGACACAGGGAAGGCATTATAGCACAGAGAAGACAAGTAGCGATTCTATAGCATCTTACTACGCTGATGGACAGTGACTATAATGGGGTATGTGATGGGGACTTGATAATGGAATGGGGGGAATCTAGTAACTACAATGTTGCTCATGTGATTGTAGATTAATGATACCAAAATAAATAATAATAATAATAATTTTAATCTTAAAAAAGTATGTAAAAGCCCTCTTGTAAAACCCATCGGTTTGCTTCTGAATTAATTGTAAAGTCAGCTGAAGTACTGATGAAACTTCCAAGAAAAGATAATAAAATATATTATTTTAAAAAAAGAAATAAAATTCCAAATTCAGATAGATCAGATTATGAGCCAGTCAATGTTCTTACATGTCATCATGTTGTATATTTATTCAAATGTAAACAGAAATTGCACGTTCTCCCTGGTAACCATTATAATCACCAGAGCAGATCACTTTGCCAATAAGCTCTTACTTTGCTCTCTCCCCCACAATCACTTGTCTGTGCATCAGTGTGCACATGCTCACACACATTTGCCTTCTCTCTTAGTGAACAAGTAAAAAAGTTATGCCTGTTGGTGCCATTCTTCATGTTAAATAGAGAAACATTGCATGTATCTAATCTTCTCTACTGATCTAATCTAAAACTAAAGATTGCAAGGAGTGAATTCCAAGAATCAGTCAGACTTCCCTAACCAGAGAGCATGTAATGACTTTTTCAGAATGCAGGAATTCTGCCCAACAAATTTCCCCAATCTGCTCCAACCTTCATAGTCATTCTCATAAAAAGTTATGGACCACAGATTTTGTTCTTTTGTTAACTCAGATTAACTCAAGTATTGTGTGTGTGTGCGTGTGTGTTTCATTTCATTGTTGTTGGAAGACACAATGTGTCTTCTGTCATGTGAAAGCATGTTCTGTCAAACATGCTTTTATTATTTATTTATTTATCTATCAAGTTTTGGGGGAAATGATTTGACTTGCAGTGTAGCTCTGTAAATAAACTATGCTATGAAGGACAGGAAGAGAATTGCTGATGTTTCAATATAGAGAGTTAAATTCTAATTAGAATTAAGTAGGGCACATTGCTTCATATAATCACAACATCCCCAGTTATAAATCCAAATGAAAGTTGCTACTTTTATATACTGATTATTTAGGAAATTACATAATTGAGTTATATTTGTCATATTTTTTAAATGTTATCTTTTCAATTATCTCTGAAAGCCTTTGAAGTGGATTCATATTGTAAACCCACTTTTCTGGTGAAAGAGTTAGCATACAAAGATGCTGGGTAACTCATCAAGGATCACACACCTGAGAACTAATTTAAATTACTGAAAATAACTTTAAAAGAATAAAAGATTATATGAATACAATAACCTTAACAGAGTATAAAGAAGAAAAGATAACATAGACTGAATAGTACCTTACCTCCCCTGATCATTTTTTTCTTTCTAATATATCTGGGATGAAGTAGAGGAAAAAGTTAAAGCAAAACACAAAGCGCAGGTACAGACCTGGCCTGGGTCAGACGGCAGCTGGGACTGAAAAGGACAGGATGGGTCCAGAGGGCAGCACAGCTGGGGCAGCAGGAGAGTCACAGCTCACGCTTCCCCCACTGGCCCATCGCGATTGAAGTGATCGTCTGCAGAGAGCAAACGCAGAGCTGGTGTGGGCAAGAGATGTGAGGGCTGGCGGAGAGGACTGATGGGCTACTGTAGCCAAGGACAGAGAGAATTAGAAGGGAAAAATAAGGTTGCCGGGAAGCCCAGGGATGCAGTGGAGATGGGTGGAGATTGTCTTTCTCAGCACGGACCAGATTGGGCCAGCTGAAGGGGGCACCAGATGAGGGTGCTGGTTACAGAGAGGCAGAGAACACCACCCTGATTCACAAACTCACCACCTGGTGTAGAAAGCTGATGTATGTATGCCTTAGAGAGAACTTTACACTATAGGGGGAAAAGCATACAACATGGTATGAGATGGGAAAAGATCCAGGAAACTGTATCATGAGGGAGAATTTAAATTATGTGATATAAAGGGGAAAGTTGACTTAAAAAAAAAACTCCTGGATTTGGTGAATGTGAAAGTCGTTGGTGGCTTTGGCAAGGGTAACTGCAGCTCATGAGGGTGACATTGATGGATGACAGATGACCGGGGTCAGGGGCATGTGAAATAGCCTCTAATAGTCAAGATCTTGTGAAAGAAAGAATGTATTAAGTAAAAGTACAAACTCTGGAGCTTGGCTGCCTGGGTTCAGGCTCTGACTTTATCCTTTTAGCAGTTTGACCTTGGACAAGTTACTTCACCCCTCTGTGCCTCAGTTTCCTCTTCTGTTAATATATCAGTAGCTACCACACAGCCTTACCAAGCAAACACATGTAAAGCACCATGGAACCAGGAAATTCAGGGAGTATTAAGGTATCTGTGTCCCTTCTCTCTGCCGGCACCCACTACCGGCCCATGTGCAGTGGAAGCCAGGAAGCGCTGTGGTGATGAACGTTGTATGATCCGCTTTCTTTTGGGAAAAGATGGAACCAATATGACACTCTAGCTACACTGTCTGTAAGCTTTGGGAACATTTCACTCAAACAATATTTTCATATTAGGTTCACAGAACTTCACAATGAAACAAGTAATTTTCTTTCATTTCACAAGAAAGTTTCAGATAGTTTTATAATATTTTATTGTTACTCTAGGCCCATTTTATCTCTTTCCCTACAAGACGAAGAAACCTTAAAGATCAAGCCTTCTCTTTTATCTTTGATCACTCGCATATAGCATAGTTTTCATTCGATAAAAGATTACTGAATAAAAGAGGAAATGAATACATATACTTTCAACTCATCTCTCTATCTCAGAAGAAGGTGCAGATTAAGATGTAACTTAACCAAGATAACCCAACCTGGTTTTCAACTCAGGTACTTTGGCTTCAAACCCATAGCAGAGGTCTACTGTTTGTTTCTACCAAAATCAGGATTTTCTGAGGATACTGATGTGAAGACACAATTTTATTGTCTACAGATCCTTAATTGTGCATCCTATTTTCCAGTGAAAATTAGCAGAAGCAAATAGGTAATGATTAAAGTGAGTTTTCATCTATCATACATGGAGAGGAGAAAAGTGAGGCCAAAGATACTTAATAACTTGAAAATTTTGTCCATCTTAGATATTTTTAATAATTAGACACATCCTTACTCTGAAACACCATTATCAGAAACTGACTGATCACATAAAAATGACAGCTTTCTGAAATAATCATGTAGACATTAATAAGGGAAACTTTACCACACGAATGAAAAGGACGAAATGCCTTCTTCAAATTTACAAGATCAGGCTTATACACAAGGTGGGGGAAAGACTTCCTGGCCTCAGTATGACAAGAGACAACAATGCTGACCTGGGACCTGGAAATGGATGCCCCAGCGACCTCGGAGGCAGTGGAGGGGGTCTCTCACCTATCCACCCAGGATCATGGTCAGGACCACTGATACTTTGCCAAAGTGTATCCTACTTCTCTCCCTTCAAAATTGTATATGCTGTTAGAAACTCTAAGACTTCTTGAAATTTTAATAAGAAAAGAGATAATTCCAATAATATTCAGACACTAAAAGTTCTCATTGCACAAATACTTGTCTTCCTCTCTTCCCATCAAATATTTCTTTCTGATGTCTTCTTACCTTCTTATAGTAACTAGACCTTTGTGAAAGCATTTTAGTTTAATCCCTGATACTACGTGAAATTGCCCCTAGCTAATAACGTACCAAAATTTAACAGTAATTTTCAGTAGACAATGTCTAAACTTCAGTAAATACAGAAAATTTCAGAAGGTGTGGCAATCTCTTGGAAATATTTTAGCTGGTTCATCATCCCAGGCATTTCCTATCATTCCACATAGTCATATACCTTTCAAATGCACTGCTCATGCTTGCAATATTTGCAAGTATCAACTTAAAGATTAAAAAATTAATGACATGATTTATTTTTTTATTTTCATTATAGTACTTTAAATATTTCCAAGTTTTTCTTTATTTGGTCTTGTTGACTATTCCAATTCAGAATAGTGAAACTATAGGAAAGGCAGAATCTCTATATTAAAATTCAATTAATAAGAAAGAAATTATTGGGACTGGAAACAGAATTAGAAAGTAATATTTATTGGGTGTTTATTTTGTTCCAGGATTGATGCATACAAGATATGCATTATTTCAGGTTATTATCACAAGAAAACAAGTAAGTTTTAACCCTCCACCCATTTGATAAATGAAGATTCAGGTTCAAAAGATGTCTTATTCATGGATTCTCAGTTAAGAAATGGTAAAGCTGCATTGAAATTTAGATCAATTTGATTCCAAAATTCATGCTTTTTGACAAACTTTATGAAAAATTCATTGTGTGGGGTTTTTTTAACTCATAAAAAGTTTTTTTTTTAATATTGGTACAGTCAGATATATATCCTATAATTTGCAAGCACGTTTTTTTTTCTTTTTTCCTTTTCTTTTATAAGTTCAGATAAAAAGTAGGTAGGAAAGCCCAGGAACAAATATTCTAGAAGGGAATGTGGTCCCAAGAATGGCTCAAGTGTGGAAGAAAATGAAAAGACATTTAGAGAAATCAATCAAGTTACAAGAGAATTCTCAGATGAGCTCAGATTTCAAAAGGACATATGTAAAGCTGGAAGCAGGAGTACTAAAGCAAAGATAAATGGGGGAAAAGGAGGAGCTTACATCTGTTGGAATAGTGTAACAAGGTCTTAAACCTGAATGCACTGAGGCTTAGAAGGAATTCTAGTCTTCAATAGAATTTTTTAAACTGATAAAAGAGAAACCCCCAAAAGGAAGTGAAGTGGCAATTGCTTATGAAAGGTGTTTAATATTTACAGAAAACAGAGACAAAAGGCTTACCAATGCCTATCCGGCCTCCTCCTCCTCTATGGGGAGGAGAGTCTGAAAAACATTTCTTAGAAAAGGGAGGCACATTTTGTAACTAATGGTTGTTAGTCTTTCTCCTGTTCTGGAAAAAGGCTAATATCTACATGGACGTTATATATCTATAACCTTTCCTGTTCTATTACCTTCCTCAAGAGCAGCCTTACCTGTACCTTACTTCATTAAAATCCACTCTGGGGCCAATCCAATACCGCTTCACTTCAGAAAGCATAAACTCCAGTAACCTATTTTGACTATAGACTTCCCTTCCCAATTCCCTTTGTCCCAAAACACTTGCACTTTGAACTTACCAGGTCCCAAAACTATTAACTGTATATTTAATTTATGACATCCCACTCCTGGTTTCATTCCACACCAAGCCAAGACCCCATAATTCCAAACTCAACTATCTCACCTAGCTCATAAAATTCTAACCTTGGACCCATTCAACCTTATACTTTTTCCATTGCTGTAATCAGGTTATTGAGCACAACTGGGAAAAAAAAATCAGAAGAGCCTATAGATGTATATCAGTACAACTTTGTGGTTTTAAATCTTAAAAAGGACTTTGACTGTTTACTGACAATCAGTTACTGACAATAACATCTCTCTGGTCTGCTCCTTCTCTTTTCTCTAGTATTTTGAAATTTCATGGCTCTCCTTAGATCTCCTTTCATATCTTTACCCCCTTCGTACCCAGGAGTTGATGCAGCCCCCAACTTCACCGAGGAAAAAGAAGCCATGAGCAATAAATTTCCCCAACTGGATACTCTCTTACCTGCAGAGTTAACTACCTAAGGAGCCATCCTTACATTATGCTCTTCCTTTTCTCAGGCCTACCTTCTCATGAGACCTACATCTCATCTCTGCAGTAGGTAAAGAGCTGCAGCAATGGCCTCCAATGGTTCATATTTCCCAGTATCCACACCCTCTCACAGCAATTACAAGCTTGGCCATGTGACATGCTGTGGCCAATAGGGACAATGTGATGTAAATTGAACTTTGGGAGGAGGTGATGCATTGAAGTTTACCTTTTCTTGCTACTCTTGGGAACCTAGGACCATCACTATGTGAAGAGTCCCCGGCTAGCCTATGGGATGAAGAAAGATCCATGGCCTGGTCATTGTCCCTGCTGCTGCAAGACCTAAGAGGCCATCCTAAACCATTCAACCTGGGCAAGCCACCAGCTGACCTCAGAGCTCATCTCAGACACCCAGACAAAAGAACTATCCAGCCAACCCACAGATTTGTGAGAAATATTAAATGTGTGTGATTTAAGCCACAAAGTTTTGTGGGTGGTGTGGTAGGCAGCAAAAGTGAACTGGTACTGGCTCCATCAGGAGTATCTTCTGACTCCTACAGGGTCCCCCCCCTCCTCAGTGGCTCCTCTTTGTCAGCATACAAACACACAGAGTTTTCTCTCACCTTAAGCCACCACCTTCACTCCCATATGCAAGCTACTCCATAACCAAACTTTTTCAAAGAGTTGTCTCTTTTCTTTACCAGCTGTTCAACTTGAAATCTGACTTCTGCAGCTACCACTCTAATGAAACTGCTCTTAAAGTAATGAATGAACTTGCTAACTCCAATGAACACTTCTCAACGTTTATGTTACTTGACCCTTCCCTTTCACCTAGGTACATCTGCAATACTGGAGCATCTCTTTACAACAGCCTTACTCCCTTGTCCTCCTGAAAATTCCCAGTCATACTTTAGGACTCAATTCAAGTATCGTTATTGACTCATTTTAGAAATGGCGCAGACTCCTCTCTCTGGGTTATGAGGACACACAAGTGCCCTTCTATTTGTCACACATATTATTTGTCACATGCATTATTATACCTCTTGTCGCTTGTCACTCTTACATTAGATTTTTGAGCCTTAAAGCACAACATCTAGCATGTAGAAGGAAGTCAATAGTGGTAGGGTTTTCTGCTTCCTTTCTTTAACAATCAAAATTCAAAATCTCTGCAACAGAAATGAGAAAAATGAAATCTAACAGAGAGAAACATTAAGTTCCTCAATTTCATTCAAAAGCATCAATTTCCAAGATATTCTCCTGTACTTTATTTTAGAGGTAGTTTATGTGAACTATTAGTTGACTTTGAGCTGAACTTTAACCAGAAATATGACAATAATTTTTTTTAAGTAGCAACATGTCAGACTAACATAATAAAAGCATAATATTCCTATTCAGGAGAGGTAATCATACATTATAAAATTGCATGTTCACTTTCTGAAAACTACCTTTTCATAGAGACACCAAGAGATAGTGTCTGAACACCATGCAATGCAAGGAAAGATGAAACAAGTGAAGACATTTTTGTTGGTAAAGAGAAGATGAAAGAGAGACAAAGTTCAGAAAATGTGAAGAGTTAATGCATGGAGTAAAGAGTACCTTGTGCTCCAAAGAACAGAATTAGGATTCATAAGAAGATACAGAACTGGAAATTTCCTTCAATGGAAAGAAAAATTATTTACCAATTAAAAATAGTTCAAGAATCAAATTGGTTGCTCACAATGAAGGGAGTCCTCGTTATCTGACAAGTGTCCAGGGGAAGCTAAGTACACATCTGTCGGCCTCTGTGATCCCTTCCAGACATGGCTTTTCATACTTGGAAGATTTTGCTGGCTTACCATCCTATAGTTTCGCTGTGTCATGCAATAGCTTATGTACAAGAGGGTTTTTTTGTTGGTATTGTTGTTTTTGTTCATTTTCTATTCCTAGGACTTCTTTTACCTCCTGTAGAGCAGGACTAAATCTATTTGGATAGCACTTGCTGGTGATCCAACGCAATCTCTCTCTGGAACACTATCCTCTGAAACGTTTTGAAGATGTGCCAGCTGAGGCTGTAGTCGTCTCTGTCACTTCCTTTTAGTGCTTTCATTCTATCTCTGCGCTTGGAACAGTCCCAAGCAGAGGCAAAGGCGACTCCTTTTACAAACAAAATCAACATCATGCTCTCTCTTGATCCAACACAACAGAAGAGGTACAGAGCTACTGTTTCCAGTATCAGTGTGCTTGTCATAGACACTTCCTTCCCAGAGACTGGAAAACCCTAGTTTTAGGAGGCCAGTGGTTATGTTCTTTGAACTAGAAACCTTCATTTTCTGCTGTGACTTTCAGAGGAGAAGGGAAGCACGAAGGAAAATATAGTTTTGACTCAGGTGGAGTTGAAGTTAAATTATAATCTCCATGGCGCCTTCCTCAGATAGAAGAAAATGATGAAACTAGGTGAGGATGAAAGTATTCATTAGACAGGATAAGTAAGCAACCAAGTGGATTGATTTTAGTTTGCTTCTCTTCTGTGACTCTACTCACCCCCTATGGAGGGACTAATACTACATAAAATGAAAAACCCCACATCATCCTTATAGATGTCTGACATAAGAATGTGTGTGTGTGTGTGTGTGTGTGTGTGTGTGTGCATATGACTGACTGAAGCATAATAAATAGGAAAAAACACTTTTCATGTACAATGAACTGAAATGACGATATGCTAGTAAAGACGTCATTTATTCTCCTTCTAGATTTCCTTTTGACCTTCCAGGAAACCATAGACAAATTAGTTCTTGAGGTTCTACTGTAAATGTCCATAATATTATTTTAGGTCTCCTGCCAAGTGTGTTAAGTGTTTCATGGCTTCTTAAATATCAGAAGTCGTTGCAGGACAACATAGAGCTACCAAGGAACTTAAGAGTAAATACAGCAGAAGGTACTGTTACGTTTTAGCTTGAAATGTATAGGTTGTAATAAAATGTACAGGTTGGAGGCTAGAAACATATCTACTCATCTTTAGATAGTCCTGAGCCAAGATACAAAGTAGGTCGAATGTGCTTATTCTGTTCAAAAGGTTTGGTCTACAGCACAAAAAGCACAGAGAATTTCAAATTCCTTTAGATGGAATTCATAGTTCCTAGGGACTCCTAAGAGCTCTGTTTTTAAAACTGACAATTTTGCCAAATAAAGCTATTGGTGATTCAGAGCAAAGATAGAAGTCATCAAATATGCCAGAAATAATATTTAAACCATATGCAGTTATTTAAAGGATCTTCAGATTGTGCAGCTGTAAAGTCTGGACTGTGCTCTTTAGGAACTGTGAGAGTCTGGGTATTAGAAAGCTATTTGGAGTTATCACTAAGGATAAGGTGCAAGCCTTCTTTCTACAAATCACTCACAAGCAAGCAATTGGTACAGAACTTGTTGAAATTGTCTTTTAGAAACAATTAAGCAAAGAAGCACATTAAGAAGCTTCATTCCAAAGAAAAGAAATCCCCTTTCCCTACTGCTCTATTGATCCAAGGAACTTAGAAAATACTGAAACATTGATTTAAGCTTCACTTCAGGTTAGATTTCAGGGTATGCCTCAAGGGTGATGGGACATTCTATCGTGATACACAATCACACCTTGATACAGCCCACAGGTTTCCAAGTGCAACACCCTTCTTCTGAAATGGCATGCCAGCGGTCACCGTCACGCCTATTCCTCAGGCACCTACAGTGCGTGAGGGTCACATACAACCCCGCCAGCCTGTTCGATAGTTGGGTCTTCCTGTGTGCAATAAATGTTAAGATTTTGCCTGACTTAGGCACTAAACATGGGTTGATGCAGGTAAGGCCCTAAACTCAGGGTTGAAGTGTCTGAAACAAAAAATGTTCCTGTCCTTAAAAGGCTACCATTTGATCAGAAGAGAGAAGCATTCAAACCATATATGAGGCAACTAGTTATTTAATTTTAGGCAGATAGGTTCTGTGAAAGAAAAATGAGAGCTAAACCCCAAAGTGCTGGCTTTGTTTGGGCATCTGTAAGGGCTTTTCTGATGAAATGGTGTTTTGCCTGAGATCTGAAGTGTCACAACCATTTGGAATGTATTGCTCTGCTGTTGGGTCTGCTATCAAACCAAGGGTAACTTGTACCAAGTCCCTATTTTAAAATTTTGAATTTCCAAGTTAGAGAAAAGGTTTCTATAATTCTTCCTAATACCTCCTTCAATGATTCTAAAAGACTGTTTTCCTTTTTTCTCTCTTCTTTCCAGGATGGCAGAAAGGTAACAAAGTAGAAGGAGGAATGCAGAGAGGGGATCATTTCAATCCTATTTGGTTAATCTATGAAGAAATGCCTGCATCTCAATACAGCCAAGCATATAACACATGGTAGTTTTTACAGGCAGGGGAGAAGAGCCGACAGCATCCCCAGGGAGTTGGTATAACAACATGGCGGCAATTCTAGCAAGAGCCTAAACTGGGATATAAATAAGTTTGGGCCTGTCCATAACCTGTGGAAGGGCTTCCAGAGTAGAAGAACGTGAGCAATAGCTCTGTGCTTCATCTGAGACAATCTTTGGGGATGACCAGAAATAACCAAGCATGATTTAAGGCAGGGGTTTAAGGTCCTCGTGCGGAAGCCATAGAAAACAATTCTGGGATATTAGCATTAAGGGGCACATGTATACCCACAGGCAGATATGGCATGGGGCATCTTGGGTTACAGTAGTCAAGTGAGGAACTGACTCTGGCACACTGGTGGGGAGCTCACGCTCTGGAATTATATTGGTTGGAGTCATGCCCTTAGAAGCCATGTGACCCAAGGCAAGCTCCCTAACTTCTCCAGACCTGTGTGCTCATCTGTAAAGTTAGGATAATAATCATTGTCAACCACAGGACTGATGAAGGTATTAGTGAAATTATACACAGTAAAATGCTAAAACTTAAATTTCTACGATGTCTTATGTCAATTATATCTCAATTTTAAAAAACAAGCCTAAAGCACATTCTGACACTTGAATTATATTTATGACAATTAGCATTATTTTTTGTCACTGCCAGGATTTGCAGGATTTCTTTAAATATAAAAGAAAACCTCAAACTTTTCCACCCAGCATCTGTCACTGCCTTACTATTTTAATAAAAAACACCAGTTCTCTGTCAAAATTCCAAATTGTCATTATGTCACTTTCCTGCCCCAAATTCATTAAGTTCCTTATTAGTTCCGTCTTTGCATGGCATAAAAGGCCTTTTTAAATATCAACTTCAGTGTTCTTAATTATCACTCTCTTTCCGGCAATCTATATTCCACCTATGTCAGCAAATTTACAATTTCCCAAACGAACTGTAATTTCAAGCTTCCATGTCTGCTATATATTTTTATTCCTGCCTGTAAGGCTTCTTTTTACTCTATTCCTCCAAACTCTGAAGTCCAATTTGACAAAGCTTGACAAAGTTCTATTTCTCTGTCAATGGTTTCTTCACCCACCACACCCTCTGTGAAGTGCCCACTAACATTTCTACTTACTTCCCTCTTTGAAAATACTAGCACGTCCTTCATCAACATTTTAGTCTTTTCGGTATATGTCCATCACCCTCACTAGATTGTGAGATTCTGGAATACAAAACCTAACATTGGTGTTTAATACATATTTCCTAAACTAAACGCCTAGGTTCTTAGGTAGTGATCTTTGATATCAACTTATTGGCAATTGCCATGCAAAACCTACAACCACAGCCCCTTCAAAACCATGAAATCACTTCTTTGAACTATTTCTGGGCTCACAGAATATAATTGTTCTCTATCAGGAACTGTGGAGCTTTTCCCTAATTTTAAGAGCCTATGGACTGTGACAAGTTACAAAACTGAGGCAGACAAAAGATAACAGGTCTTATCTTCAAGAAGTAGATCATAGGACAGATATAGTTTATGCTTTATAAACTGCAAAGAACTACACAAATAGTTGTTTATCTATCATCATCTCACAGCAGCTGATAAGAATCTAAGGTAAGTAAAGGGCTACACCAAGGCATTTGGAGGAATAGCCCCCTTGTATCAAAAGCCAGAGGCAGAACCCTGGACTTCCTCATGTTGGAGACTGCCAGTTCCAGGAATCCTCAAATGAAGTGCAGCTCTCACATCTCCAGTTTGGTGCATTCAACTGTGTATTTCTTCATTCATTCAAGAAATATTGATTGGACTCTTTCTCTGTTCCAGTGTCTGTTTTCAGGCATTTGGAATACTGTAGTAATCAAACAGACTGCCTCTGCTATTATGAAGCTTATACTCAAGTAATTTTATGGAAGGAGGAAACATCAAGACTTGAGGGAGAGTTTTTTGTAAGGCAATTTCTTTCATCACACCCAAAACAGACCATTTTATTGAAACAAATGATCCTCCTTACCTTGACCATCTAGTTCCAGCATGGTGATATTATAAAGAGCCAACTCTTAAGAAATAGTCACCTTATATGCTGGAAAGAGAAGGATGCTAGAAGGCTTGGCAGAAATCCCCACTTCAGAATCACCCAGATTTTTCTGCATGTGAATGCAGTTTCATACCATGCTTTCCTTCATCT
>JAVSCE010011694.1:0-91552 GCA_032199065.1 Smutsia gigantea | reverse complement strand
AGAAGAAATAAATAAAATTGACAAGAATAAAACAATAGAAAAAATCAATAAAAACAAGAGCTGGTTCTTTGAAAAAATAAACAAAATAGATAAACCCCTAGCCAGACTCATTAAGAGAAAAAGAGAATCTACACACATAAACACAATCAGAAATGAGAAAGGAAAAATCACGACGGACCCCACAGAAATACAAAGAATCATAAGAGAATATTATGAGAATCTATATGCTAACAAGCTGGAAAACATAGAAGAAATGGACAACTTCTTAGAAAAATACAACCTTCCAAGACTGACCAAGCAAGAAACAGAAAAACTAAACAGACCAATCACCAGCGACGAAATCGAATTGGTAATCAAAAAACTACCCAAGAACAAAACCCCGGGCCTGATGGATTCACCTCTGAATTCTACCAGACATATAGAGAAGAAATAACACCCATTCTCCTTAAAGTTTTCCAAAAAATAGAAGAGGAGGGAATACTTCCAAACTCATTCTATGAAGCCAGCATCACTCTAGTACCAAAACCGGGCAAAAGACCTCACCAAAAAAGAAAATTACAGACCAATATCTCTGATGAACGTAGATGCAAAAATACTCAACAAAATATTGGCAAACCGAATTCAAAAATACATCAAGAGGATCATACACCATGATCAAGTGGGATTCATCTCAGGGATGCAAGGATGGTACAACATTCGAAAATCCATCAACATCATCCACCACATCAACAAAAAGAAGAACAAAACCACATGATCATCTCCATAGATGCTGAAAAAGCATTTGACAAAATTCAGCATCCATTCCAGATTAAAACTCTCAACAAAATGGGTATAGAGGGCAAGTATCTCAACATCATAAAGGCTATATATGACAAACCCACAGCTAACATCATACTTAACGGCGAGACGCTGAAAGCTTTTCATCTAAGATCGGGAACAAGACAAGGATGCCCACTCTCTCCACTGTTATTCAACATAGTACTGGAGGTCCTAGCCACAGCAATCAGACAAAACAAAGACATACAAGGCATCCAGATTGGTAAAGAAGAAGTCAAATTGTCACTATTTGCAGATGACATGATACTGTACATAAAAAACCCTAAAGACTCCATTCCAAAACTACTAGAACTAATATCTGAATTCAGCAAAGTTGCAGGATACAAAATTAACACACAGAAATCTGTTGCTTTCCTATACACTAATGATGAACTAACAGAAAGAGAAATCAGAAAAACAATTCCATTCACAATTGCATCAAAAAGAATAAAATACCTAGGAATAAACCTAACGAAGGAAGTTAAAGACCTGTACTCTGAAAACTACAAGACACTCCTAAGAGAAATTAAAGAGGACACTAACAAATGGAAATGCATCCCATGCTCTTGGCTAGGAAGAATAAATATTGTCAAAATGGCTATACTACCTAAAGCAATCTACAGATTCAATGCAATCCCTATCAAACTACCAACAGCTTTCTTCAATGAACTGGAACAAATAATTCTAAAATTCATATGGAACCACAAAAGACCCCGAATAGCCAAAGCAATCCTGAGAAGGAGGAATAAAACAGGGGGAATTACACTCCCTGACTTCAAGCTCTACTACAAAGCCACAGTAATCAAGACAATTTGGTATTGGCACAAAAACAGACCCACAGACCAGTAGAACAGAATAGAAAATCCAAACATTAACCCAAACATATACAGTCAATTAATATTTGATAAAAGTGCCTTGGATATACAATGGGGAGATGACAGCCTCTTCAGCAGCTGGTGTTGGAAAAACTGGACAGCTGCATGTAAGAGAATGAAACTGGACTACTATCTAGCCCCATACACAAAGGTAAACTCAAGGTGGATCAAATACTTGAATGTAAGTCATGAAACCATAAAACTCTTAGAAAAAAACATAGGCAAAAATCTCGTGGACATAAACATGAGCAACTTCTTCATGAATATATCTCCCCGGGCAAGGGAAACAAAAGCAAAAATGAACAAGTGGCACTATATGAAGCTGCAAAGCTTCTGTACAGCAAAGGACACCATCAGTAGAACAAAAAGACATCCTACAGTATGGGAGAATATATTCATAAAAAACGTATCTGATAAAGGGTTGACATCCAAAATATATAAAGAACTCATGCACCTTAACAAACAGAAAGCAAATAATCCAATTAAGAAATGGGCCGAGGACATGAATAGATACTTCTCCAAAGAAGAAATTCAGATGGCCAACAGGCACATGAAAAGATGCTCCACATCGCTAATCATCAGAGAAATGCAGATTAAAACCACAATGAGATATCACCTCACACCAGTGAGGATGGCCAACATCCAAAACACAAACAACAACAAATGTTGGCGAGGATGTGGAGAAAAGGGAACCCTCCTACACTGCTGGTGGGACTGCAAATTAGTTCAACCATTGTGGAAAGCAGTATGGAGGTTCCTCAAAAAACTCAAAATAGAAATACCATTTGACCCAGGAATTCCACTCCTAGGAATTTACCCTAAGAATGCAGCAGCCCAATTTGAAAAGGACAGATGCACCCCTATGTTTATTGCAGCACTATTTACAATAGCCAAGAAATGGAAGCAACCTAAGTGTCCATCAGTAGATGAATGGATAAAGAAGATGTGGTCCATATACAGAATGGAATATTATTCAGCCATAAGAAGAAAACAAATCCTACCATTTGCAACAACATGGATGGAGCTAGAGGGTATTATGCTCAGTGAAATAAGCCAAGCCGAAAAAGACAAGTATCAAATGATTTCACTCATATGTGGAGTATAAGAACAAAGAAAAAAACTGAAGGAACAAAACAGCAGCAGACTCACAGAACCCAAGAACGGACTAATAGTTACCAAAGGGAAAGGGACTGGGGAAAATGGGCGGGAAGGGATGGATAAGAGGGAAAAAGGGGCATTACGATTAGCAGATGTAATGTTGGGGGGGCACGGGGAGGGCAGTACAACTCAGAGAAGACAAGTAGTGATTCTATAGCATCTCACTACGCTGATGGACAGTGACTGTAATGGGGTTGGTGGGGGGGACCTGATGAAGGGGTAGTTTAATAATCGTAATATTGCACATGTAATTGTAAATTAATGATAATAAAATAAATTATATTAAAAAATAATAATAATAAGTAGGGCACATAAACTATTAGTAATCAAATTATTTGCGTGTTCCTCTCCTTTTCTGTTTATGCTTAAGCTTCTTCTTCTGGGATTTAGTATTTCCACCATCAATACGGAACCCATCTGTCTCACTAGTTAGTACATGGGCTATTCCCAAAATTTTCCTTTATGTACAGCACCATCACAGTCTCCAGTCCCTACATCACGCCCTATCACCTACTACTGCCTTGTTCTTTTGACATGTTAAACATCAGTGTTTTCCTACATAACACTTCTTTCCCTGCCATTTACTAGACCTTTCCATTACATTTTCCAAAATATAAACTTAGTCAATTTTAGCTTCTTTAAAAAAAAAAAGAAAAGTATCTGTAAAGTCCTACCATTTCTTTAAAATATTGCCAAGAAATACACCTTTTAAAAGTATCTCGAATTGTTTCAATTATTATTTAAGCAGACTCAGTAATGTCCAGGTGCTCTTCCTTCACAGGGCTCCCAGATAAACGAGTGTGGGAAACGCGGCCTATTACACCGCTCATTCTTAGATTTCAAAAACACCAACATTTAAGGCCCTAAGAAATCCTGCAATACAGAAACATGTTTAACAGCTAAGCAGTATGTCTGAGGGAAAAGCAAAACAACAAAAAATCTAAAGCATTTCCCACACTTAACTGTGGAGTCATTTTTCTCATGTAAGAAGATTAATGGTCCCCTGATAATCTGGTTTAGAAATAGACCAAACTTATTTTTCTATGATTTCAATGCAGATGAACTGTGAAGTAACCCTATTCTGACTTGTTGAAACAGGAATGAAAGGAAGCAAGGAAAAAGGTTAACAGAATGAAAAAGGGGAAGAGAGGAGAGACGGCAGGAGGAAAAGGAAGGGCAGGGAGAAGGAGGGAAGGTGGGAAAAAGATAAAGAAACTGGGAGAGAGAGAGGAGGGGGAAAGAGAAAGACCAAAAAGAATAGAGAATCTATTCTTATCAATCTTACCAGTGTAGGCTGACATCCTCCTGTGTTACAAAAACTCTTGATCAAAAACTAGGAATATATCTTAAAGCTTTGTCAAAACTGGCTTTTAAAGACACAGACATTTTGTTGATTAAAAAACATTTCTCTAAGTTTCTGATAAATACCTCTGATTCTGAAATAAAGGTTTGAACACATACAGAATTTAGTCATGGTTAGAAAATAAATACATACACAAAAGGACGAGGGCCAAGAGTCCAATCCCCTAAACAGATGATTTCTTAAAAAAGATTTCCCTGTGTAAAGAAATGAACAATACGGTTATTTTATAATGTAAGGTAAAGTAATAAAAAATCTCTGGTTTTTGAAAAATATTTGGCAAATCTTATTTAAAATTTAACAATGAATTCAATTCTACAGGCTTCTAGATTTCAATGGTAATTAATATCACATACATGCTATATATAGCTTACCTTTGAACAACACAGATTTGAAATGCATGGGTCCACTTATATGAGGATTTTCTTTCAGTAAGTATATTGGAAAAAGTCTTGTTGATCGCTGACAATTTGAAAAACCATTTTCTCTAGCTTCCTTTATTTTAAGAACACCATATATAAATACATGATATACAAAACAGGTGTCAACTGATAATTATAAGTAAGGCTTCCATTCAAGAGTATGCTATTAGTAATTAGGTTCTGGGGGAGTCGAAAGTTATAGATAGATTTTTGACTATATGGGGAATGGTGCCCCTAACCAGCATGTTGCTCTAAGATCAACTGTAAGGCTACATTCATTTCTATGAAATAAAAATAGCATTTTTCTTAAAAAAATACATTTTAGTTATTAATGAAGAACACTTACTAAATAATTTCCCAAAGGATTCCCTTTTTGACTTTTCAGCTTCATATAATCGCTTTCCATCTTTCCCTAAAGCACCAGCCCACTAAGAGAAGAAAAGCTTAAGTTAATACTACACATCAATCATTATGGCTCATACACAATTAAAGTAGAATTCAACTTGCATACCTCCCTGTAGTGTTTTATGAACATTTTTCTCCTTACAACCTCAACAACAGCTAAGCAGTACATCTGGGGAACTGTACTAAGAGCTTCAACAATTCTGACTCTTTCTAAAAGCTCCATCACAAGGTGGAGCAAAGCTTGCACTTTCTCTCCATCTTGCTCAGCATGCAGCATTACAAAGCAACACCACCTACAGAATGGAATCAAGACATACAAACTTATAAAAGTAATCGAACCCCAAGTTAATCAACAAGTCAACTATTTCAAATTAGGGATAAGAGAAAATTATCACTTGGGAGAAATAAAAAATATCAACTCTAAGCATCCTAAATTAAATGTAACAGTACTTACTTCAGTCTGACATGTAGGTTACTTGCTAGTTCCTGTTTGGCAGTGGTACACTTCTGTTTAATATCCAACAGTTTCCTATGATTTTGCAACATAATCATCAACTGATTTGCATGACTCAGGCACAAATCAGGTAACACAGAAGCATCCTTCAAGTTTTCAGCTCTCATCTGATTAGCTAAAAATCCCTTTGAGAGAAAGCATTTAAAGAACATCAACTTTGTTTTATGAAAAACATGATCATGTAAAAGGAAAATCTTTGTTAAACCGAGCTGTTTTAATTTCAAATAAGATTTTTAAAAATCTATTTTTCTGAATGCAGTAGATGTGTTTACAGCAAAAGATTCAGAATTTTTAAGATACCTATGCTCATCTAGCTCTGTTCCATTTTCATGCTAGAAAAAAAAAAAAGAAACCCAGGAAGATAAATTAACTTAGCAAAGGACACATTTCACGACGAAATACAAACTAGAACTTATATGTCTAGTACATCACAGGTCAGTCAGAAAATGACATTAAAACATGGTCACTGATTTTAATGTAAAGCCATGAAAAATAAGAACTACTTAATCTAACCAATGACATTTAACAGTATACTGTATACATCCCCGAATTAAAAAACAATCAACTGACTTTACACTTTTTTCCTTCCTCTGGTATTTCCGGAGTATATTTTGTTTCACTGATAATAAATATATTTTTGTGTGTTCATCTCTTTAGAACAATGAATTGTATAATTTTACACTATATTTTACTGTTTGGTGTAAGTAATTACACTTTTTTCTTAGCGATCCTTACTTATTTTCATCCTTACACATGAACTTTGCATTATCTTGTTAAATAGGGATTGTTGGTTCAGGCTGTAAATTAATTTAGACACATGTGCCATATTTAAATTTCTTTTGTACACACAACCAGCAAAATGAAAACAACAGCAAACTCTTTTAAAAGTCCAAGACATCTTGATGAGGTTAAGTTTTTAAAACTGTATTTACAGGTTTTTTCCTAATCTGATTTACTAAATAGTTAATATGTTACAGAAGTTTTAGGATTTGCACATCTATCTCACTGCCATACTTGCTACTGACAATTAAAGAAAAATAATTATCTTTCTAAGGACTTAACTACTTTCTGGTAGTTCTCTCTCTCTCCTTTCTATATCATGTTTTTCTAAGTATCATGAAAATATTTAAATTTGAATGATGTGTATTAAAATAAAGTCAAATGGTTCAATATCTGAAAATAAGATACCTTAAGTAGTAATTTTATATCCTATTCTTCTTTCAATATGCTGCTTTATGCTCAAGTTGACTATTTCTGTAATTGAATCTATTTAAAAATAACTTACTCACTTTTATCTCCTGTTTAAGTATTAGGTTTCCACTTACTTTTTAGTGAATCTGAGAAAAATACCGAATCCTCAAATCTGAATTCTAAACCATAAAGGATTTCCTGACACCAAAAACACATATTCCAAGTGTTGCCAGAAGAAAATAAAGTAAATTTCTTTTTAATAAATAAATTCTGCATTTCTCAAATCATCCTCAGTATAATTTAGACTAAACAGAAAAATTCCTGATATCATTTAGTGTATTTTCATATGTATATAAGGTTTGATAGCTACAATATATAAAAGTTTAAAGGAAAATTACATAGCAGACTGACTGAAGACTGACAGCAGAACTTAAACTATATTATCATATCCAAATTCTGAATTTTGCTGGATTATTTAATTCAAGCTAAATAATTATGACAATATTCTAAAGAAATGTAACTACCTGTTAGGTACTACAGTACTCACAAGTCTCCTCAATATGCATTTTGTGACCTTTTAGTTTAGGAAGAATATTGCCTGTTATTTTCTTATTTTGCTGATACTCCTCAAGGATAACAAGATGGCTAGGGAAATAATACATTCTGAATAAATTTCCAGGGCTGTAGTGTTACATAGCTTCATAGGTTTGGTAAAGTTTCCCTGCCTGCCATAATAGGTAGAAAGATCTACAAACATCCTCAAAGCGTTATGGTTTAAAAAAAAAAAAAGGACTCTGTTAAAGCCGTCTGAACTGGTCTTTATCTTATAAGATGTTAAGGCAATAAATAAATCCCTTTCCATTATCTCTTTTCCCTTCTCTTTAGTTCAAAGTGTTTAGAGGATTTAATTGCTATGTAGCTAGAAAACTACAAAAAACTGTTCATCCAAGATTTAAAATCAACTTCTGCAACTGACTGATCTGAATTTAGCTACTTTCACCAACCACATTTGAAAGAAATAGTAACTGATACGCAAGGAAAATGAGAGATTCCTATCCACAGACCATGTAACTTCAAAAGATTATCCCCCTACCTCTCATGAGGGCTTTGAGAGTAATCTTACTATGCTCAATTTCTCTCACAGCCAGATTCATGCAGGCAAGGCCAGTTGAAATCCATCTACTTTACTGCTTTGTTTTTGTTTTGCTCCCAATATGTAAAGAGATAATCAAAATAATTTCTAAACACACTCGTATTAAAATGCATAGGGATATTAAGAAACATTCACTTTAGAATAATCAAATGAGTAACTGTCTCAATGTTAAAAAGGACTGTATTACTTCAGTATCAAAATCAAAGAAAGAAAAATATTTTTAAAAAGAATATTATCTCCAGTTAGGACAGTATGTTCTAAAATTTAAGTTTTATGAATTACTATAGTTTATTTTACTCAGTTTGGGTTCAAGAAGGTTTAAGGGTCAAACCTAGAAAGCATACATGAAAGGCTCTTATCTAAAATAAATATTTTTATTATTTTGAGAACATAAATACTGTTACCCCCTTCATCACAGCAACCAAACTCCCAGGAGAATGACTCAACCTTGCATGACAAAACTCCATTTACTAAATCCAATTTAAATTTGAGGATTACATGGGCAATAGATTTAAAAAAAAGAAATTGTAAACCATTCAATGTAGCTGCCTGATTATAGTAGAAATATTAGCATTTTTTTAAAAACAAGAAATTTGCAGTAGCCAAAAAAGAGAAAAAAATAAGTAAGATAGTTAAGATAATAGAAAGTACTGGTTTATTCAATCTGAGAAATAACTATAAAGAAATCTGAGGTATTAATGAAATGATGGCTTCATAAAATTAAATATGAAAAAATGACTAATATATTTGACATTAAAAATAAGCATTTCTGTATAACATGATAACACTGTCAACAAAGGAAGAGACAGTATCTGTAACATTGCAGTATTTGTAATACACAAGGGATTATCCAGACTATATATGATAAATTCTTACAAAACATTAGGACTAAGAAAATTTGGCAAATGACAATTTAGAGGAACTACATAGCAAACACACTGATGAAAGGTGAATTGCTCTTGTCATTCATTACTCAGAGTATTAATCTTTCCTTTATGGAGGGCATTATAACCTTACTAATTAATATTTAAAATGCACAAACAACCTAGTTGATCAATTCCATTATTGGAAATTTGCCTTTCCTTCCTTCAGAAATAAAGGTGATTTGGAGAGATTTTCAAATGAGAAAAACTGAATTTGCCACTAAAAGGAAATACTAGAAGATATTTTATTGGTATATTACATCTAGAACGGATATACTGCTTAAAATGAAAAAAAAGTTAATATGCGGGATAGAATAATGAATAATTACAACTCAAATAAAAAATTTTAAGTAATAAAAATCTTAATAGCAAAAGGAGAGAGAAAAAAAAGGACATAGAATTGAGAGAAAAAAAGGAAGAAAACTGGAAGAGAAAAATTGGAAATTTAAAGACAAAGACAATGAATAAGTGGACTAGATGTTCCAAATTAAAAGATTTCACAATTTAAGAGGCCACCATAACCTTGATGACAAAACTTGACAAGTGTGTAATAAATGAAAAATATATACACACAAGTCAATATAATTCAGTCTGCCAATATGTTAAATTGAATCCAGAAATATATACAAAAGACAGGATATTATAACTATGTTGAGTTTATTCTAAGAATTTAAGGAGGGTCAAGATTTTAAGTAGAATGTAATTTTCTTAATCTGTTGAAGAGCTTCTATTAAAGAGGAAAAAAACTACTACAAACATTATAATGGTAAAATGTTAACCACTTTCTATAGATCAGGAATTAAACAACGACACCCACTATCACATCTACTCAGCATTGTACTGGGATTCCAGCCAATGCAAAAACACAAGATAAATTCAGTTCATAGTAAGGTGGCTAGGTCCAAACTCAAGAGAGAATAGGAAACAATCTTGGAATTGCAAGATGAATTAAATTAGAAAATGATAAAAAGACAATAAATATTTTAAATTTATTAAAAATAATAGAGCAAGGCTACACACATCTTATCTACCTACAATATACTGTGTATACTCTACCATGCAGGTGAAATAAAATACTTGTACCCATTAAAATGATTATTTGTACGTTCTAATGAAAGAAAACATTTAGAGGGAAATGTTGGCAAAACAAAGTTAAACTAGAAAAGTATGTTAGAATCAAGATCATAGGACTTCTAGGAAGATGGCGGTGTGAGCAGGGCGGGAGAAATCTCCTCCCAAAACTATATATATCTATGAAAATACAGCAAACACAACTATTCCTAAAAGAGAGACCAGAACACACAGGAAAGTGCACAGCGTGCAGCTACACCTGAGAGGACACGGCACACCGCAAAGCAGGTAAGATACGGAGCCGTGACCCTGCGGGACCCGGGCACTCACCGACCCCAGCGCACCAGCGGGAGGAGAGGATTCAGAGCCGGGAAGGAGTGGAGGTACACCCTGCGAAGTAGACAGCCTGGATGATCTGTGCCGGGAGCGCTGACACACATTGCGTGGTGTAGCAGACTGGAGAGACAGAGGGTAGAGATCTGAGTGGGGAACGTGCCAGGGTGCTTGCAGCCGGCTCCCGGAAAGGAAAAAAAAAAGTGTGCTTTTTTTCAGCGGTCGTAAAGAGACGGGAGCCCAACAGAGGAGCCAGATGGCGCCGGCACACTCAGTCCAGCAGGCTGGGAGTCCTGGGGAGTATCGGACCCCTTAGCTGGCGACTGGTAAAGGGCAGCCACACTTTGACTTCCCACAGAGATCAATAGCCTCCCATTCGTTCCCACCCCGGCCAGAGCTACAAAGGGCCCTGCGGAGCAGCGCAACCATGGCGGCGGAATAGTGGAGCAACAGCGCCACCTACAGCATCCCCACAGAATCTACTCCCAGTGGGCGTTTTGTTTTTTGTTTTTTCTTCTCTTTCTTTTCTTTCTCTCTTTTTTTTTTCTTTTTGATGTCCAAAAGAGCCCAGCTGACATACGTGGCAACTATCAACGACCACTTCTATAGTCATGAAAAGACAGAGAAATATGGTCCGGACTAACATCAACCAGACAACCCCAGAGAGGGAGCCTGAAGGGATGGAAATGCACAGTCTTCCTGAAAAAAAATTCAGAATAAAAGTCATAACCATGCCGATGGATCTACAGAGAAATGTGCAAGAGCTGAGGGAGGAAGTGAGGGAAGTGAGGAAAGACAAGGCAGAAATCAGACAGTCAATCGATGGGCTTAACAGCAGACTGGATGACATGCAAGAGACTGTTAAAGGAATAGAAATCAGACAACAGGAATACAGAGAAGCTGAGGCAGAGAGAGATAAAAGGATCTCTAGAAATGAAAGAATATTAAGAGAACTGTGTGACCAATCCAAACGGAACAATATTCACTTTATATAGGAGTACCAGAAGAAGAAGAGAGAGAAAAAGGCATAGAAAGTGTCTTTGAAGAAATAATTGCTGAAAACTTTCCCTCACTGGGGAAGGAAATAGTCTCGCAGTCCACGGAAGCCCACAGATCTCCCAACACAAGGACCCAAGGAAGACAACACCAAGACACATAATAATAAAAATGGAAAAGATCAAAGACAAAGACAGAGTATTAAAGGCAGCTACAGAGAGAAAAAAGATCACCTACAAAGGAAAACCCATCAGACTATCATCAGACATCTCAACAGAAACCCTACAGGCCGAGAATGGATGATATACTTAACGTAATGAAACAGAGGGCCTCGAAACAAGAATATTCTATCCAGCACGATTATCATTTAAATATGACGGAGGGATTAAACAATTTTCAGACAAGCAAAAACTGAGAGAGTTTGCCTCCCATAAACCACGTCTACAGGACATCTTAAAGGAACTACTCTACAGGGAAGCACTCCTAAGGCTAAAAAGCTGTCACCAGAGAAAATAAAATCATAGCAAAGAAAGCAGACCATCCAAATACTAACTAGAGGCAAAGAATAAAACACCTAGTATATAAAGAATGGAGGAGGAAGAATAAGAAGGGAAAGAAATAAAGATACATCAGACTGTGTTTACAATAACTTAACAAGAATGTTAAGTTGGATTGTTAGATAGTTAAAAAGCAACCCCTGAATCTTTGGTAACCACGAATCTAAAGCCAGCAATGGCAATACATATCTATCGATAATCACCCTAAATGTAAATGGACTGAATGCACGAATCAAAAGACACAGAGTAACAGAATGCATAAAAAAAAAGACCCATCTATATGCTGCCTACAAAAAACTCACCTCAAACGCAAAGATATCCCCAGACTAAAAGTGAAGACATGGAAAATGATATTTCATGCAAACAACAAGGAAAAAAAGCAGGTGTTGCAGTACTTGTAGCAGACAAAACAGACTTCAAAACGAAGAAAGTAGCAAGAGATAAAGAAGGGCATTACATAATGATAAAGGGGTCAGTCCAACAAGAAGATATAACCATTATAAATATATATGCACCCAACACAGGAGTGCCAGCATATGTGAAACAAATACTAACAGAATTAAAGGAGGAAATAGACAGCAATGCATTCATTTCAGGAGACTTCAACACACAACTCACTCCAAAGGACAGATCAACCAGGCAGAGAATAAGCAAAGAGACAGAGGCACTGAACAACACACTAGAACAGATGGACCTAACAGACATCTACAGAACTCTGCACCCAAAAGCAGCAGGATACACATTCTTCTCAAGTGCACATGGAACATTTTCCAGAACAGACCACATACTAGGCCACAAAAAGAACCTCAGTAAATTAAAAAATATTGAAATGCTACCAACCAACTTCTCAGATCACAGAGGTATAAAACTAGAAATAAATTTTAGAAAGAAATCAGAAAGGCTCACAAATACATGGAGACTTAACAACATTCTCCTAATTAATCAATGGGTTAACGACCAAATGAAAACAGAAATCAAAGAAGATATGGAGATTAACGACAAGAACAACACAAAGCCACAACGTCTGTAGGACGCAGCAAAGGCAGTACTAAGAGGAAAGTATATTGCAATCCAGGCCTATTTAAAGAAGGAAGAACATTCAGAAATGAATAGTCTAAAGACACAATTACTGAAATTGGAAAAACAAGAACAAATGAGGCCCAAAGTCACTAGAAGGAGGGACATAATAAAGATCAGAAAAGAAATAAATAAAATTGAGAAGAATAAAACAATAGAAAAAATCAATGAAACCAATAGCTGGTTCTTTGAAAAAATAAACAAAATAGATAAACCCCTAGCCAGACTCATTAAGAGAAAAAGACAATCTACACACACAAACAGAATCAGAAATGAGAAAGGAAAAATAATGACGGACCCCACAGAAATACAAAGAATTATAAGAGAATATTATGAGAATCTATATGCAAACAAGCTGGAAAACATAGAAGAAATGGTCAACTTCTTAGAAAAACACAACCTTCCAATACTGACCAAGCAAGAAACAGAAAAACTAAACAGACCAATCACCAGCAATGAAATTGAATCAGTAATCAAAAAACTACCCAAGAACAAAACCCCCGGACCTGATGGATTCACCTTTGAATTCTACCAGACATATAGAGAAGAAATAATACCCATTCTCCTTAAAGTTTTCCAAAAAATAGAAGAGGAGGGAATACTTCCAAACTCATTCTATGAAGCCAGCATCACTCTAATACCAAAACCTGGCAAAGACCTCACCAAAAAAAGAAAATTACAGACCAATATCTCTGATGAACGTAGATGCAAAAATACTCAACAAAATATTAGCAAACCAAATTCAAAAATATATCAAGAGGACCATACACCATGATTAAGTGTGATTCATCCCAGGGATGCAAGGATGTTACAACATTCAAAAATCCATCAACATCATCCACTACATCAACAAAAAGAACAAAAACCACATGATCATCTCCATAGATGCTGAAAAAGCATTTGACAAAATTCAGCATGCATTCATGATTAAAACTCTCAACAAAATGCGTATAGTCGGCAAGTACCTCAACATCATAAAGGCCATATATGACAAACCCACAGCTAATATCATACTTAACAGCGAGAAGCTAAAAGCTTTTCATCTAAGATCGGGAACAAGACAGGGATGCCCACTCTCTCCACTGTTATTCAACATAGTATTGGAGGTCCTAGCCACGGCAATCAGACAAAACAAAGACATACAAGGCATCCAGATTGGTAAAGAAGAAGTCAAATTGTCACTATTTGCAGATGACATGATATTGTACATAAAAAACCCTAAAGCATCCACTCCAAAACTACTAGAACTAATATCTGAATTCAGCAAAGTTGCAGGATACAAAATTAACACACAGAAAACTGTTGCTTTCCTATACACTAACGATGAACTAACAGAAAGAGAAATCAGAAAAACAATTCCATTCACAATTGCATCAAAAAGAATAAAATACCTAGGAATAAACCTAACGAAGGAAGTGAAAGACCTGTACTCTGAAAACTACAAGACACTCCTAAGAGAAATTAAAGAGGACACTAACAAATGGAAATGCATTCCATGCTCTTGGCTAGGAAGAATAAATATTGTCAAAATGGCTATACTACCTAAAGCAATCTACAGATTCAATGCAATCCCTATCAAACTACCAACAGCTTTCTTCAATGAACTCGAACAAATAATTCCAAAATTTATATGGAACCACAAAAGACCCCGAATAGCCAAAGCAATCCTGAGAAGGAGGAATAAAACAGGGGGAATTACGCTCCCTGACTTCAAGCTCTACTACAAAGCCACAGTAATCAAGACAATTTGGTATTGGCACAAAAACAGACCCACAGACCAGTGGAACAGAATAGAAAATCCAAACATTAACCCAAACATATACGGTCAATTAATATTTGATAAAGAGCCTTGGATATATAATGGGGAGATGACAGCCTCTTCAGTAGCTGGTGTTGGAAAAACTGGACAGCTACATGTAAGAGAATAAAACTGGACTACTGTCTAGCCCCATACATAAAGGTAAACTCAAGGTGGATCAAAGACCTGAATGTAAGTCATGAAACCATAAAACTCTTAGAAAAAAACATAGGCAAAAATCTCTTGGACATAAACATGAGGAACTTCTTTATGAACATATCTCCCCGGGCAAGGAAAACAAAAGCAAAAATGAACAAGTGGGACTATATCAAGCTCAAAAGCTTCTGTACATTAAAAGACACCATCAGTAGAACAAAAAGACATCCTACAGTATGGGAGAATATATTCATAAATGACGTATCTGATAAGGGGTTCACATCCAAAATATATAAAGAACTCACGCACCTTAAGAAACAAAAGGAAATAATCCAATTAAGAAATGGGCAGAGGACATGAATAGTCACTTCTCTAAAGAAGAAATTCAGATGGCCAATAGGCACATGAAAAGATGCTCCACATCACTAATCATCAGAGAAATGCAGATTAAAACCACAATGAGATATCACCTCACACCAGTGAGAATGGCAACATCCAAAACACAAACAACAAATGTTGGCAAGGATGTGGAGAAAAGGGAACCCTCCTACACTGCTGGTGGGAATGCAAATAATTCAACCATTGTGGAAAGCAGTATGGCGGTTCCTCAATAAACTTAAAATAGAAATACCATTTGACCCAGGAATTCCACTCCTAGGAATTTAGCCTAAGACTGCAGCAGGCCAGTTTGAAAAAGACATATGCACCCCTATGTTTATCGCAGCACTATTTACAATAGCCAAGAAATGGAAGCAACCTAAGTGTCCATCAGTAGATGAATGGATAAAGAAGTTGTGGTACATATACACAATGGAATATTATTCAGCCATAAGAAGAAAACAAATCCTACCATTTGCAACAACATGGATGGAGCTAGAGGGTATTATGCTCAGTGAAATAAGCCAAGCCGAAAAAGACAAGTATCAAATGATTTCACTCATATGTGGAGTATAAGAACAAAGAAAAAAACTGAAGGAACAAAACAGCAGCAGACTCACAGAACCCAAGAACAGACTAATAGTTACCAAAGGGAAAGGGACTGGGGAAGTTGGGTGGGAAGGGAGGGATAAGAGGGAAAAAGGGGCATTACGATTAGCAGATGTAATGTTAGGGGGGCATGGGGAGGGCTGTACAACTCAGAGAAGAGAAGTAGTGATTCTATAGCATCTCACTATGCTGATGGACAGTGACTGTAATGGGGTTGGTGGGGGGGACCTGATGAAGGGGTAGTTTAATAACCATAATATTGCACATGTAATTGTAGAATAATGATACCAAAATAAATTATAAAAAAAAAAGAATCAAGATCATACAGTTACCAAAGGGGAGGGGTGGGGGATAGTGAGTGGGGAGGGAGGGAGAAGGGGATTGTGGGGTATTATGATTAGTACAGATGGTGTTGGGGGGGATCATGGGTAAGACAGTGCAGCACAGAGAAGACAAGTAGTGACTCTGTGGCATCTTACTATACTGATGGACAGTAACTGCAATGGGGTATGGTGGGGGACTCTATAATATGGGTGAATGTAGTAACCACATTGTTTTTCATGTGAAACCTTCTTAAGAGTGTATATCAACAATACCTTAATAAAAAAAATAGTTAACAAAAATGAAAAAAAGAATCAATATCACAAAGTCAACTACTTTGCTACAAGCTGTTTGGCCAAATTACCTGTCAGGGTGGTGGACGACAAAGTTGTTATGAGTTAAAGTCACCAGTGTAGAGGGAAATGTCTAGGTTAACCCTCTGGAACTCTATCACTTTCTTTCAATTACAAATCAAATCTGATAACAGAATTCTTGGAATACTGCATTAAATTAGACTTAAAAACTAAGATTTCACATTTTCCTTCTGTCTTTCATAAATTTAACTTTTTTTTTTCCTTTTTAGTTTTTTAAGGGGGAGGGGGCAGGAAGTTCTCAGATGTTTGGTGAAATATCTGCTTTATCATGTTCTTTCAATGTTTGTTTTCCCCCCGCTGCTCACAGCAGTTTCATGGTTTATCTTTCAAGTTTCATCTAAAGTGGTCTCAGCTCACTTTATTTTATCAAAACTGAACATTCAGGACATGCCTTCTTCTTTATAACATGGAAAACAGTAATACTGCATTAGCAATATTCAAAGTTGAGGTGGAATAATAGTGCAAACCAATTTGATGTTGCACTGTTACAGAAAAGTGCAACTCCTCTTCCTGCGGTGCGCACCTGAGCGAGCTCCTTCTGTTCATTCACCAGTCGGCTGCAGCTGGTGATCATCTGGTCCAGGTCGTACAGCCGGTCTTCAAGTCCTTTGATGGCTTTCATATTCTGATTATCAAGTTTGGCAATAGTTTGACAGCATTCTGCTAAAAATGGTCGAATAATCCTTGGATCAAGCTAAATGACAAGTAAACACATATGAATAAAATTTTCAGCAAATAATTTAACATACATTTCATACTATTTTGATATACACCTATATATATCTATACACCTTTATACATCTATAAAAAATAGAGAAAAATACAGAAAAGCAAAAGGAAGGGACATCTAGGTTATAGTTTCACAAGAAGGTAATTATTATGTTAATAAAAATAATTATTACTGTATATTGGAATAAATAATTAGGAATATAATTCCAGGAATTACTACCTTTTAACCAATGCCAAAATTTACTTAGTTCTCAATATCCAACAGAAAATGTTATTTTTAAGGTCGGAGGAAGTAAATCAGGGTTAGTAGAACACAGTCTTTGGTCATTAGTTGTCTTTGACCCAACTTCCCTCTAAGACATCTTCAAACTTACCTCCCTCTGGAGATACCTTTATTCTTAGTCTCCATCTCCTCAAGCAATTTGCTTTAACTTTCCTACCTTCATTCTCTTTTGTTCTGTGGCTTGAAATCTACAAATTTACTAGAATTCATGAAACCTAAAAAATTTCTCTTAACACTGCTCCCATTCCCTGAAAGAATACCTTCACAAGCAGTTTTCTGTATGAATGCTTCATAAAAACGATCAGCCAACGACCTCATTTCATGTGAGGCTCTTAAACATTTAGCACTGAAGATAACCTTTAACTCTAGAAGCTTTGGGGCATTACCTCAATGGTTCATTAATAGTGCCCTTCCTCTGTCACTCTTCCTGTCTAAACCATAAGTATAGATGATCCGAAGGACTCTGTGCTTAGCCCATCTTATTACTCCTTATGATTTCAGCATCAGGCATAACTTTATGGCACCAACTCGCAACCCTTTTTTGATCTCTGATCCTTCTCACAAATTTTCTGCCCGTGTTTCTGACTGCTTGCTAATATCTCCATGTGGTTATCAACTATGATATCTTCTATTACTAACTCATTACAGTTTTCTCCTGTTGAAACTCCTAAATGGCTTCCTTTTGCCAACACCAAAAAACAGAACAAATAAAGGTTTCAGTGATCTGGTACCAGTAAGTCTTTCCAGGCCTACCTTCTTTTTCAAACTCTACTGCCTATTACATCCAGAAAAACCCCATTTCTCTAGCTCTGATCTTTGTTCACACTGATCATACCTCCTGGCTGTTTAAAAGCCTGTCTCTCTCTCTCTTCATAAGTATGCTAGTCAAAAATTACCTCCTTCACGATGCCTTCTCTGATCTCTACAGTTGAAAGGACCATAAATTATTTTATGTACAGCGTCTGGTATACACAAATAACATACAAAAGCAGCTAAAACTGAACTACTCTGCTGTTATTATTCATAATCCAGTGTAGTTAATAAGAGGCTGCATTTCTAAAATCAAAACGAAACAGACGTTATTAAATATAGGCAACACTTGCTTTTCCACATTAACTAAAACTTGTGCATATGTGAACATTTTCTCACTTTCCTCAATTTCATGGTAACTGCGTCCAATGTGCACACATTCCCAATCCAAAGTATCACACAAGCCAAAGACTAGTTTTAAATCATTATGTTGATAAAGGGCTAGAAAACACAACTAAAATAGATTCAAATTTTCAACTTGGGCAAAATTACAACTATACATAAGCTTAACGTAACAGTAACTTAAAGAAGAAAAGACAAGACCCAAACCAGGTCTACATTTCATAATTCACTAAAAGTATAATACAACTACACTGACAAACATGGGAGACTACTCTGAATATAGGTGTATAACTTGATTTCCTATCCTATTAATATTTTATTTCACTTGTCCACAGAAATAAAATTAAAATTTCCAAATAATCAAAAAAATTTTTGAATTATGTATTTTAAAACCACAGAATTACATTAATAACTAAGCAAATTTTCAATAATTAAACACAGTGCTACATTCACTTTTTAATCTTGGGCTCATTCCTTGACATCCACAAAGCTTAACATTATTATAGAGGAGAAGAACTATAAAAATTTTCTTACCCTCTCCATTCTTCCCTTCCCACATCTAAAGCCACATCCCACTGCATAGAGCAAATAGTAATGTTCCAGTGAGATCACAATTATCCTGAATGAAATACTAAAATTCAATAAGTTATGCTCGTATTACTCTGGACAGCTTAGAAATGGGCTAAATGTGCATGCTTCAGATTATTAATCATCAGATATATGAGCCAGTTTGCCTTTTGCAGGATAAACTGAAATAGAATATCCAAGAGTAGTTCTAACATGAACACACTACAATCTAAGAAAACATGTGGGGATATGAAAATGCAGAAACAATTCTAAATCTTTCTTCATTATGTGTAGAAAAACTAAAGAGTTCATGAAGTGAGCAATTATTACCACACAGACATTATAAAATGGGGGATTCAAATGACCTGATAAGGGCCCTTATGATTCTAAATCTTTATTCAAGTTCCACAATACCTATGTTTTAACTAATTTCTTGAAAAAGATATTTGATTTTGGTGAAATACATGTTACAAATACTGCTGAAATTGGGATATGTGTAATAACAAAATTGGGATTCTGTCTTTTAAAGTGATGGCTCTAAACATAATTTACTGTTACAGGAGAACATCAAACCTTGACACATTTTTAAATTTCTTGGTAAACAGCACCCACTGCCATTAGAAAATCGAACAGGCTAGCTGTTTTAGAAAACTGTAAGTGTGAGATTAAAAAGCAGGTATCTCTGATAGAAATGCCATATTCAGTTCAATCAATCTTTAGAAATGGTACTAGTGTTATCAAGAATACATACATAAAACTAGAGGAGAAAAATAATCTAGTAACGTCAGAGCACAGTGATGTTGACTATGTGCTGCATTCTATTAACAGAGCATTTTGAATTGTGCAAAGCACAAGCATAAATATATGAACAAATTCTTCAAAGTGGGTTTTCGCTGCTTTTGAGCAAGTATTTTTAAAACCTAATGGGACTTGATTTGCCGAGATTAAAGATGGTGGCGTGAGAGGTAAGACAGAGGCCTCCTCCTAAACCACATATAATATGAAAATATAACTAATACAACTAATCCTGAAGGAGAAACAGGAAAGAGGGCTGTGCCAAACCACATATACCTGGAGAAAAGAACAGGGTAACGTACCAAAGCTGTGACCCAGAGGAACCCAAGCCCAACCCCCACCCCAGCTCACTGGTGAGAGGAAGAGAAACAGAGCAGGGAGGGACTGGAGGCCTGGGACTGCAAAACACCTAGCTCTGAAGATCTGCTTTGGGAGCACAGACCTACATTACATGGTGCTCTGGTGATTAGGGGGGTTGGAAAGCTAAGACAGGCAGAATTCCTAGAGAGACTGAGATTCCAGCCGCTTGTGGAAAACAGGGGTCCATATCTGGCTGCTCTGGGACAAAAGACAGGTGGGTAGTCTGAGACACTTCCTAACAGTGACAGGGTCGCTAAAGGGACAAGGATTGCACAGAGCTTACTGCTCAGGAGAAAGGACAGGTAGACAAAACTGTCCAGGTGCACTCTGCCCAGCAGGTTGGGAGATTTCATGATCTTCAGGCGCTCCAGCCCCCTGGCTGGCTACACAACTCCAAGGCCCCCCAACATGGCATGCAGACTGCTGCGCCTTCCTCCCAGCCAGCCTCACCTGGCTGCTCGCAAACTGGCAAACCCTGCCCTAAGTGTCAGGCCAGCTAGAGGGAAGGCCCACCTACAGCAGCTACAAACGCAAAGCATAAAGGCTTATACCTGTGTGCTCAGCCCACTGGTCTGGCAGTGGAGAAAGGCATAGCAGCTGGGAAGCAGAAACAGCTCTTTCCTCTCCCCAGACACCAACACCGCTCCCCGGTAACCCCCAACATTGCTCCAGGGGCTGAGAAGCTCCAAGGAGTAGAGCTTCTGGGCACTAGAGGGAGCCACATACAAATATGAAACGTCAAAGGCACTTGGTTCAAAGCAAAATCATAAATACACCATAGACAGAGTCAAATGAAAGGGACCTCATGAATCTTCCTGAAAGAGAATTCAAAATAAGAATTGTAAACATGCTCATGGAGATACAGAAAAATATTCAAGAACTCAGGAATGAATCCCAGAGATCCAATCATTACGGAACACAGTATCAGAAATGAAACATACAATGGAAAGTTTTAAAAGCAGACTAGATACAGTGGAGGAGATGATAAATGAAATAGAAATTAGAGAAGAGGAATAGAAGCTGAAGCACAGAGAGAAAAAAGGACCTCTAAGAATGAAAGAATATTGAGAGAACTGTGTGACCAATCCAAACGGAACAATATTCTCATTATAGGGGTACCAGAAGAAGAAGAGAGAGAAAAAGGGATAGAAAGTGTCTTTGAGGAGATAACTGCTGAAAACTTCCCCAATCTGGGGAAGGAGATAGTCTCTCAGGCCGTGGAGATGCACAGATCTCCCAACACAAGGGACCCAAGGAAGAGAACACCAAGACATATAGTAATTAAAATGGCAAAGATCAAGGATAAGGACAGACTATTGAAAGCAGCCAGAGAAAAATAAGATCACATACAAAGGAAAGCCCATCAGGCTATGATCAGACTTCTCAGTAGAAACCTTACAGGCCAGAAGGGAGTGGCATGATATATTTAATACAATGAAGCAAAAAGGCCTTGAAATCAATACTTTATCCTCCAAGATTATCTTTTAAATTTGAAGGAGGGATTAAACAATTTCCACATAAGCAAAAGCTGAGAGAATTTACCTCCCACAAACTGTCTCTACAGTGTATTTTGGAGGGACTGCTATAGATGGAAGTGTTCCTAAGGTTTAATAGGTGTCATGAGAGGTAATAAAACCACAGTAAAGAAAGTAGAACAGTAAATTGCTAAGCAAATGCAAAATTAAATTAATGACCCCCAAAGTCAATCAAGGGATAGACAAAGAGTACAGAATATGATACCTGATATATAAAGAATGGAGGAGGAAGAAAAAGGAGGAGAAAAAAAACCTTTAGACTGTGTTTGTAATAGCATACTAAGTGAGTTAAGTTAGACTCTTAAAAAAGGAGGAGAAAAAAGAACCTTTAGACTGTGTCTGTAATAGCATACTAAGTGAGTTAAGTTAGACTCTTAGATAGTAAGAAGTTTAACCTTGAACCTTTGGTAACCATGAATTACTAAAGCCTTCAATGGCAATAAGTACATACCTATCGATAATCACACTAAATGAAAATGGTCTGAATGCACCAATCAAAAGACAAAGAGCCACTGAATGGATTAAAAAAACAAGACCCATCTACATGCTGCCTACAAGAGACTCACTTTAAACCCAAAGACATACACAGACTAAAAGTGAAGGTATGGAAAAAGATATTTCATGGAACTAATAGTGAGAAAAAAGCAGGAGTCGCAGTACTTGTATCAGACAAAATAGACTTCAAAACAAGGAAAGTCACAAGAGACAAACAAAGAAGGACATTACATAATGATAAAGGGCTCAATTAAACAAGAGGATATAACCATTGTAAATATCTATGCACCCAACACAGTAGCACCTACATATGTGAAACAAATACTAACAGAATTAAAAGGGGAAACAGAATGCAATGCATTCCTTCTAGGAGACTTCAACCCTCCACTCAATCCGAAGCATAGATCAACCAGACAGATAATAAGTAAGGAGACAGAGGCACTGAACAAAACATTAGAACAGATGGACCAAAAGACATCTACAGAACTCTACACCCAAAAGGAGCAGAATACACATTCTTCTCAAGTGCACATGGAACAGTTTCAAGAATAGAGATACTAGGCCACAAAAAGAGCCTCAGGAAATTCAAAAAGACTGAAATTGTACCAACGAGCTTCTCAGATCACAAAGGTATGAAACTAGAAATAAGTTTCTCAAAGAAAATGAAAAAGCCCACAAACACATGGAGGCTTAATAACATGCTCCTAAATAGCCAATGGATCAATGATCAAATAAACAGAGAGATCAAGCAATATATAGAGACAAATGACAACAATAATTCAACACTGCAAAATCTGTGGGACACAGCGAAGGCCGTGCTAAGAGGAAAGTATACTGCAATACAGGCCTACCTCAGAAAAGAAGAACAATCCCATATGAACAGTCTAAACTCACAATTAACGAAACTAGAAAAATGAGGCCCAAAGTCAGTAGAAGGAGGGACATAATAAAGATTAGAACAGAAATAAATACAATCAAGAAGAATAAAACAATAGAAAGAATCAGTGAAAGCAAGAACTGCTTCTTTGACAAAATAAACAAAATAGATAAACCCCTAGCCAGACTTATAAAGAAAAAAAGTGGGTCTACACATGTAAACAGAATGAGAAATGAGAAAGGAAAAATCACTACGGACACCACAGAAATACAAAGAATTATGAGAGAATACTATGAAAAATTATATGCTAACAAACTGGATAAACTATAAGAAATGGACAACTTTCTAGAAAAATACAACCTTCCAAGGCTGACCCAGAAAGAAACAGAAAATCTGAACAGACCAATTATCAGCAACAAAACTGAACTGTAATCAAAAAACTACCTAAGAACAAAACTCCAGGACCAGATGGCTACACTGCTGGGTTTTATCAAGCATTTAGTGAAGACCTAATAACCGTCCTCCTTAAAGTTTTCCAAAAAGTAGAAGAGGGAATATTCCCAAACTCATTCTATGAGGCCAGCATCATTCTAATACCAAAACCAGGCAAAGACACCACAAAAAAAAGAAAATTACAGACCAATACCCAAGGCCCGGCCAAGGAGCCAAGGCAGGCGGCAGCCGGGCGGCCCGGCCCCCTCCGCAGCCCAGGGGCTTGTCTGGAGCCGGGCGGCGGCCGTACACACCTGCGCGCGGAGTGGGTCGGGCCGCCGGGATCCCGCGCCCAGGGCCGCACTGCCGCATGCGGGAAAGGGGACACAGCGGCGGCGCTCACCTGCCAGCACCTTCTTCTGCGCCGGCGGCAGCAGCAGAGCCGGCAGCCCCCGGCACCATCTTCCGCCGCCGCCAGGTCTTGGCGGTAGCTACCAACTGCCCATCTGGCTCCGCCAACCGACACAACTGCCGTCGCCCCGACTGCCGGCCGCAGTCCCAAACCCCGGGCGGGAGAGGGGTCGGCCAATGCGGGCACGCCGTCAGGGCCCTCGGCTCTGGGGCTGGGGCGAGGACGGGGCGGGGGCGGGGACCGCGGCCAGTCGGAGCCGAGGGGCCGGGAAGCCGGGAGCAGAGGCCGGGGCTTCGCCCAGGGATCGGCAGGGCCGCGGACTCCGCCACCGGTTTGTTATTGTCGACCCGTGCCTGCCCCGGCAGAGCACGCCGGGAAACGGAGGGCGGGGCGAAACCTGCCGGGGGACGGTGCGCGCAGGCCCGGAAATGGGGGCTGTGGAAAGGGGCGGTGCGCGCAGGCCCGGAAGTGGGCGCCTGCGGGCTGTCTTTTGCCAACCCCGTGGCGGCGGGCGGTACCGGGGCGGCCCACCCCAAGTGAGCTTGACCCTTGTTGCTGCAGCGAGTTGGCCCCGGCTAGGCTGGTCCGCCCAGTTTTGGGTTGGCCGCTGGGTCAGTGAGCTCGTCTGCTTCAGCCGGCCGCCGAGGAGCAGCCCATTGGCGCCCGCGGACCTGGTCAGGATCGGTGGATGGTCGGTGGTTTCCGCAGACCCCGCTGACCTGTGGCGGACCGGGCCAGGGTCCAAGGAGGGTGCCGCCCCGAGGAGCTGCCACTGCCCTTCTCGGCCTCCGGGTCGCGAGCGGCGTTTTCCCCCAGGTAGGGAGGGTGGGTGGAGGTTCAGCGCCGAGGGTCGGGGCCGAAGCGCCGCGTCCCTGGGAGCCCCCAGCCCGAGTGTTGACATCGGAGGAGCAGCACTTGATTGGAGGGCGAGAGGGAAAGGGCCCGGCGCCGATTCCACCGGCCCCAAGGGCAGACACTGACTGGAAGCAGTTTGTGCTGCGTCGTGTCAGGATGGAAAAACCGATCATGAAAAGACACTGAACGACTGGTACACTGTAGGGATTTTCAGTGCCCATCACACCGAAGGGAGAAAGGGCTTATTATTTTTACCTTTGTTTTCAGTTTGCATTCCTGCATGTACCGCATAGAATCTTGTCTGTGGCAAGGCATTTTGTTTGGTATTTTTAAAGCAGGAGTTTTAAAAATACAATGCCCCAGCAAGATACAGCGGAGAAGTGAAAATTAAGAGACTGAATTATTATTATACTTTGGGGTGAAGTGTGAACTGGGAAAACTAAAGAAAGACGCTGATTTTTTAAGTCACAACACAGTAATGAGAAAACGGAATCTAAGTGGTGAGGAGGGATTTGGTCAGAAACTAGGTGAAGTAAAATACAACAACATCCAGTCTCTGAAGAATATATCGCTGCTTAAATGTCCTCTTAGTTATTAATTACAAATACAGTACAGTTTAGAATATAAAATATCACTGGAATATGCCAGTGATTATTAAATAATAAAATATTTTAAACATTTCTATCTGACTTCCTTCTTTGGGAAAAGAAAAATTCATTCCTCATGTTAATCATAGCTTGGAAGAAATAACCAGAAATGAGTGGGTCATACCTTAAAGGTTTTTACCTTCTCCAGAATGTAAATGTTAGGAATTTATATGCATCTACTATTTCCTTGTGATAAGTGTGGTTAGTTCTGGAGTAGCTATCTCTCTATGCATATTGCTGGAGTAAATATTGTTACAAGTTGCTGTCAATAATATGTCTCAATAAATATTCCTTCAAACCAAGGATATTGAAAATCCTCTATATTCTCCCTTCCTTAATAAGTAAAACAAAAACAAAAATTTCTCATTGCAGCATTACTTCTCAGCCAAGCTTCTTGATAGTAAGCCCTCAGTCCAGTCTCATTTCCACCTACTGTTCTTTTCTCACTGGAAATGCAAACAGATTAATAGGGATGCCCAAATTAGTGTGTTAAAGAGATGGTGCTGAGACTTTACTTGAACCTTTTATAGCATTTGCCATTTTAAATTATTTTTTCTTCTTCCTTTTTTGCAGCATCTCCCTCTTGGTTCTTAAATCTGTCCTTGCATTTGATCCTCTTCCAAATTCTCAAGTAATTATATCATATAAATGATGCAAATATAACTTGCTGCATCATTTGAGACAAAATGAAAGTTGTCCTTACCACATTTTAAAAAATGTAATAAATATTCAAGTTCTCTGATAGATTTACAGTGAGAGCAAAAGAAAGTGGTTCTCTTCAGTGGAGTATATAGGGATATATATATAAAGTCTATGCTAGACACCCTAAATATTTCAAATCATTTCCAATCTGTAAATCCTGTTTTTTTTTTTCAGGTCTCAATTTCAGTGTCACTTTCTCAGGGAGCCCTTTCCTCACATGCCTGTATTCATGTGGATTCTTAAAACTTTCAGAATCTGTTTAACTTGCTGAAATGAGTCCTTTTTAATAGAGGAACTGTTTTCCCCAGCACCTGGGTACAGGGGTATGCACTTAAACATCTGTTGGCAGTGCCCTACACCTGTTTCAGGCCTTCAGTTTACACTTGGCCTCACCTACCAGCTAGAACCCGTCATTCAAGACCAATCTGATCATGTCTCTTCTCTAACAACCTTTAGTTGTTTTTTGTGTATGTGCATTAGATAAAATTAAGACCTACTAACATGGCATAAAAATCTCTTCATTGTGTCCCAGCCCATCTCTCCAGCTGTATCTCATGATACTTAACTGGAGTTTCCTCCTCCAACAATGTTCTCCTCCTTGTCACCTTTCAGAGTCATCATGTACAACAGAACTTGGACACCAGCCAGCTTCCAACCTTTGGACAACAGAGTGATCTACTCACCCTTCTACTCCCTCTGCTCCATATCATGCAACTATAAATTTTTGTCTTCCCTCTTGAGTCTGTGAAACCTTTATAAGAATAGAACTATGAATTACTAATTTTTAAGTTCCTAGAACTTTATTGTAGAGAGCTTGGCACATAACTATCAATTAATTAAACTATTCGTTGAATGTAATAAATACCACAAATATTTATATTGAAGGTCAATTAGCTAACTAAGTTACTGTGGAAAATTCCTGCCCTCAATTACCTCAAAGGTTTGTACAGGGGATCATTCAAAAGTCATTGTAGTGCCAAGTTTGAATTAGTCCTCTACCCAAAATACACCAAAATGATACACTGCTTCATTTTGTTAACTTTGATTTGGGATTTCATTCCACATGCATTAGGTATTTTACAAACAACTTGGTGTCATTACCCTAATCTTTTTTTTAGGTCACATTTAAATAGCCAGCAACAGCAATTGACATATTTTGACTTGAATCACAACTGTCTGTTTTTAATGGGAATTTTAAGCCTTTGAAAAAGTTTTGGACTTTGTTTTTAAGATCATAACTAATTGGGTGTGTAAAACATGGTCATGTACTACTTAGAGGCTTCTGGAACTATTATTATGCCAATGTGTTCAGTACTATTTACAGGCCTTAAAGCCCTCCTCAGCTGGTCTGTTGGTGCTCGCATATTAATAATAATGATCTTTAGTTTATGAGCGACTGTCATCCAAGCTAGTGAAGAGCTTGATCAGCTAGTGAGCAACACTGTTTCTAATGTTGCGACACACAGAAGACACTTGGAACATGCTTAATTTACCAGTAGGTGGAGATGAAACATTTTTAGTCATTTTTCACATTAAGTTCTTATCCTTCATTATTTTGAAGAACAACTTCTTAGCAAAATATACAAAAAAAAAGGTACAGCAGAAAAATCGTAAAGTAGAAACATATACAGATAAGGATGACTTAAACATCAACTGATCATTGGACTTAAGGTGGTGCCTTTCAAACTTACGTGCCTGTGACTCACATTAAGAAATACATTTTAACATTGGGACTTGACAGACCTAATGTCAATGAAACCATGTTTCATGAAAAAATTCTTGCTGCTTATGATACACTCTTGATATTTTCTATTACTTTCTTTTTTTCCCAGGGCTAGTCTTGACCCACTAAATTTTATCACCCTCTAATGGCTTGAAAAACATTAGATTCAATGACATAGGCCCCAAACCTTGAGATTTCTTTGGTTTTTCCATCAGTGTCTTCCTATTTTGACTATGCCCTCACCAGTGAAGTTGTGTGACTGTGTATTTTAGAAAATTGTAAGCCTACGGAACCCTTGTGAATGTGTTCTTGATGCCACACGTGGGCTTTACATTTAAACCTATTGTCTTAAGAGACCTATTTGGTTTCTATTAGTTCTCTCCATTGTTACAGATGGGGAAATGAGAAGTTAAGTTACTAATTCCTGCTGGGTAATGTAGTTAAGCTAGTAACTGTTAGGGCCAGTATTTGAACCCTAGTAATCCAATTCTACAGGCTGTATCCTTAAACTCTACACTCTGCTGTCCTTTGGTTCAGTGGGCTTGTGAAGGGGGGAAAGTGAAAACTATAAAGTCTAGCAATAGGCTACAGAATCTCAGCACTGTTGGCATTTTGGACAGGATAATTCTTTGTGTTTGGTGCTGTCCTCTACATTTTAGGATGTAACAGCACTCTGAGCCTCCACTCACTAGAGACCACTGATTCTGGCAAACAATGGTGGAGCATTCTTTCAAACCCAGGTTACCAAAAGTTTGTGGAGGGAGTGGGAGAGAGAACAAATCAGACATGTTTGGCAAGTTAACTAAAGACAGTCCAGAGCACACCATCTCTAAAGCATTGCAAAGCCACGTTAGGAGACAAGCGCCATAAATTTTGTCCTATAATGGATTCGCAGAAAATACTTATTGACAGTGCTTTCAGTGGTGAAAAAGATAAACAGTATGAAAAACCTAGACAACTTCTGAGTTAAATGTAATTCAGAAGAGTTAGATTTTGAAAATGATGAAATTAAAAAAATATCTTTACTAGTGTATTTGGCTTATATTTTCCCTTTTATGTATGCACAAGAGCAATGATAAAAGGAGTCTAATGAAATCTATACTTAGTTTAAAAACTCTGTTAAAGTAAAACTTAAGGGTGTTTTTTTCCTTTCTGTGTGTACATTTTTCTGCACGTTCCAAACTGCAAGTCTTCTAAAAACGTATCTTTAGTTTTCTGTAATTTAAAGTTGTTTCCATATCGTGTAACTACATAACATTCAAGTTTTTTCCAATTTGCTAAACTCCATTTACTTTAATAGCTTTATTTGTTTTTTGCTATTACTTTATCCCTTTGTTCTAGTCAACCCTGCCTGCTGTCCTTGTGTGCAATACTTTTCCCAACAGGCACCCTTTTTCTTTTTTTCTTTCTTTCTTTTTTAAACATGAAGTATAGTTGACATAAAGTGTTATATTAGTTTCAGGAACAAACATAGTGATTCAGTATTCATACACATTTCCAAGTCATCACCATGATAAATCACCATGGAGAGTTGTTACACATCATTAACTATATTCACTATGTTGTGCATTGTATCCAGTGTCTGTTATTTTACAATTGTAACTTTGTACATTTTAACATACTTCCCTAACCACCACCTCACCCCACCCCCCACCCCCCTTCCACTCCCTGCATTTGTTTTCAGTAGTTTATAAAGAGGAGCCCTGCACTGCATGTCTGGAAACCTAGTGTCCAGTTTTGCCTCAGCCTCTGTGCTATGATCCCTAGGAGCCACCTCTATTCCCCATACACTGTCCACACTGCTTTGAAACCCTAATCCCTACTCCTTTCTGGTTCTCTCATTCTTGGTAAATAATCTCACTTCCTGTATCACTGAAGAAATAGAAGCTATAAGAAACAACTTCTTCACCCTTCTCTGCCGCATAATCTGCAAACCTAGTTGCACCTACTTCTAGTCTCCCCACCTTTCCTCTTCTGTGCCTTCTATTGGAGATGGTTGTGGCTTTTGACTCCATCCCATCATTCCATTCAGTCATTCTGTGGGACCACTGGTATGTGCAAAATGTAACTCGTGAAATATTTTACAGAATTTCCATAATATATTCAAGACTGGAATTTATCCTTCTTAAATTCTTATTGGTCCATTTAAAATAAAAAACAAATCAAGAAATAACAGCAGTATGATTTAGTAGTCACCTAAGATATCTTGATGTTTTAGTTTTATTAAAATTCACTTCTTAGTTGCTAGACTTATTTAAAACTTCATATAGGTTCTGTTAGCAAAAATATAAATTCTTAGATATAAAAATTATAGAAAAGTTATTTCTGAAGGGGAAAAAAGATAGTAGAATAGGAGGGCAAGGCAGAAACCTCCTCCCACACACACACCAAGGAAGCAACTACAGCAAATACAACTAACCCTGAAAACAATCTGAAGACTGCAGAACAGACCATCTACACCTGGTGAAGAGGAGACCACACCGAAGAGGGTAAAGTGGCAGAGCCATGATCATTTGGGACCCCAGCCCTTCCCAATCCTAGCCCACAAGTAGGAGGAAGAGGAATGGAGCAGGAGGGGACAGGCTCTCAGGGATGCTGCAACCTGGCCCTGGAGATTAGCTCTGGGAACATGAGTCCACATTGCATTAGGCTTAGGTGATTTGCGGGGCTGAACACAAGGGAGAGTTTGAGCACTCTGGAAAACTGAGACTCCTGTTGCATGTGGAAGACAGACACCAGCAGTCCTGCTGAGACCCAAAATAGAGGCAGCAGTTTGAAAGATTTACCAGCAGTGGGAAGAGTGCCAGAGGAGTGGGGGTTGGACAGAGCTCTCTCCAATGGAGAAAGGTCAGGTGTACACTTCCCCATCCTTCTAGAAGCCCAACAGGTCAGACACTCAAAGGAGCCCCAAATGCTTCAACCGCCTGGCTGGCAGCTCAGCCCCAAGGCATTTGAATGCATACCCACCTGCCCAGCCTGCTTGGCCCAACAGGGTCAGACTGCTTTTTGGCAGGAGGAGGGAGACTTTGCTGCTTAGCAGAAGGAGGCTTTCCCAGCTTTCTTGGTCCTGTCATAGACAACTGGGGAGGGGCCTGTGGGAGACAGCTTCTCAGTGCTTCCTTCTCTCAGGTGGCCCAGCCTTGTGCTGAGACTCTGCATGTCTTGCTGCAGCAACTTGCCCCAGAGCTGTGCAACCACCCTGCCATCCCATTAGCCCAGCAGCACCACCAGCACTGCATGGCAGGCAGAGGGCGACACTGCCCAATCTCAGCAGAAGCATCTCTTCTCAGACCATCAAGGGCCATCTGAGGAAAACTGCTATCCATGGCAGACTGAGATAGACCACTGCCAGCAAACAGACAGAAAGGCAGTCTTGCCAATAGCCCAGCAGCAGCGACTGGGCCTCCACTGTAAATAAGTGAAGAGTCTTAAGCTTCTGGACACCCCAGAATGCCTTCTTCAGAAAGCCATTGCTCTCTAGTCCAAGAAGTTTAGTGAATCTATCTAAAACAAAGAAAGAGAAATCCTGACAAAATGAGGTAGAGGATTATGTTCCAAACAAAACTACCGGATAAGACACCAGAAAAAGGGTAAGTGAAACAAGAGTTCACTAATTTTGATAAAAAGATTTTGAAGTAATAGTCATAAATATGCTCAGTGATCTGCAGGAAAGTACTGAAGATCTCAGGGAGGACATCAACAAAGTTGAAAAAATTACTCAGAGCTGAAAAATACAATAACTGAAATGAAAAATACAATGGAGGGAATGAATAATAGGTTTCTGGAAGCAGAGGAGACAATGAGATGGAAATAAGAAAATAGGGAACAACAAAGCCAAGGAACAGAAGAAAAGGAACCTCTAGAAATGAGAGGATGCTAAGAGCTGTGTGACCATACCAAATGAACAGTTTTCACATAATAGGGCTACCAGAAGGAGAAAAGACACAAAGGGGTGCAAAGTCTTTGAAGAAATAAGTACAACTTACCCAGTCTGGGGAAAGAAACAGACACCCAGGTCCTGGAAGCACAGAGAGGCCCTAACAAAAGGAACCACAGGAAGACAACAAGACATAATTAAAATGACAAAGATTAAGGACAAAGAGACATTGAAAGCAGTCTGAGGAAAAGATAACTTATAAGGGAAACCCCATCAGGCTATCAACAAACTCCTCAACAGAAACTTTATAGGCCAGAAGGGACTGGCTTGAAATATTTAATGTATTGAAACAGAAGGAACTTGGACCAAGAAATCCTTTACCCAGGAAGATTTACATTCAAATTTGAAGGAGAGATTAAACATTTCTCAGATCAGTGAAAGCTGAAGGAATTAATAACCACTCAACCTGCTTTACAGGATATGTTTAAGGGACTTCTGTAGATGGAAATGTTCTTAAGCTTAAGTATTTTTCATCAGAAAAAAACAAACCCTCATTAAACATAGTAGACCAATTACCAAGCAAACATGAAATTATAAAGAAGAAAACCAACTATTCAAAAAATCAGTCAAGGGATACACAAAAAATGCTGATTATGACATCTAACATGAATTGTGGAGGAGAGAGAGGAATAAAAAAAAGTACTTCTAGATTATGGTTGAAAGAGAGCAATCCTCAACTTAATATACACTGTTATATAGTTTGGAAGCTATCTGTGAACCTTATGGTAACCATAACCTAAAGCCAATAGTAGATAACACAAAAATTAAAAAAGAAATAAAATCACATCCCTAAAGAAAATCATCAAATAACAAGAAGAAAGAAACAGAGAGGAATACAAAAAAAAACCCAGAAAACAACAAAATGGCAACAAGTACACACCTATCAGTAATTACCTTAAATGTAAATGGACTAATGTACCAGTCAAAAGACATGGGCGGACCAAACTAAAAAGTTTCTGTACGGCAAAGGACTCTATCAACAAAACAAAAAGGCATCCTACAGTATGGGAGAATATATTTGTAAATGACATATCCGACAAGGGGTTAACATCCAAAATATATAAAGAACTTACACGCCTCTACACCCAAAAAGCAAAGAACCTGGTTAAAAAATGGGCAGAGGATATGAAGAGACAGTTCTCCAAGGAAGAAATTCAGATGGCCAACAGACACATGTAAAGATGCTCCACATCACTAATCATCAGGGAAATGCAAATTAAAAAAAACCACAATGAGATAACCACCTCACACCAGTAAGGATGGCCACCATCCAAAAGACTAAGAACAACCAAGGCTGGCGAGGATGCAGAGAAAGGGGAACCCTTCTACACTGCGGGTGGGAATGTAAGCTAGTTCAACCATTGTGGAAAGCAGTATGGAGGTTCCTCAAAAAATTAAAAATACAAATACCATTTGACCCGGGAATCCCACTCCTTGGAATTTACCCAAAGAATACAACTTCTCAGATTCAAAAAGACATAGGGCACCCCTATGTTTATTGCAGCACTTTTTACAATAGGCAAGATATTGGAGCAACCTAAGTGTCCATCGGTAGATGAATGGATAAAGAAGATGTGGTACATATACACAATGTAATACTATTCAGCCATAAGAAGGAAACAAATCCTGCCATTTGCAACAACATGGATGGAGCTGGAGGATATTATGCTCAGTGAAATGAGCCAGGTGGAGAAAGACAAGTGCCAAATGATTTCCCTCATTTGTGGAGTATAACAATGAAGCAAAACTGAAGGAACAAAATAGTAGCAGACTCAGAGACTCCAAGAAGGAACTAGTGGTTACCAAAGGGGAGGGGTGTGGGAGGGTGGGAGAAGGGGATTGTGGGGTATTATGTTTAGTACACATGGTGTGGGGAATCACGGGGAAAACAGTATAGCACAGAGAAGGCAAACAGTGAATCTGTGTCATCTTACTACACTGATGGACAGTGAATGAATTTGGGTATGAGTGGGGACTTGATAATATGGGTAAATGTAGTAACCACATTTTTTTTCATGTGAAACTTCCATGAGTGTGTATCAATAATACCTTAATAAAAAATAAAATAAAAAATAATAAAATAAAATTTTAAAAAGACATGGGCGGTAGAATGGATAAAGAAACAAGACCCATATATGCTGACTATAAGACACTCATTTCAGACCTAAAGACATAAACAGACTGAAAATGAAGAGATGGAAAAAAGATTTCATGCAAGTAATAGGGAGAAAAAGCAGGAGTAGTAGTATTTGTATCAGAAAAAAATAATATCAAAGTAACAAGAAACAAAGATATAATGATAAAGGGATCAGTCCAAAAAGAGGGCAGAACCATTATAAATATCTGTGCACCTAAAATAGAGCACCTAAATATGTAGAACAAATACTAACAGAACCAAAGGGAGAAATAGACTGCAACTCAATCATATTATGGGACCTTAACACACCACTTACATCAATAGATCTACCTGACAGAAAATAAATAAGGAAACAGGCACTGAGCAACACATTGGATCAGATGGACTTAACAGATATATGCAGACCATTCTACCCAAAAGCAACAGGATATACATTTTCTTAAGTGTACATGGAACATACTCTAAAGAGATCACATACAAAGCTACAAAAAGAGCTGCAATAGATTAAAAAAGATTGAAATTGTATCAAGCAACTTCTCAGACCACAATTGTATGAAACTAGAAACAAATAACATGAAGAAATCACAAACATATGAAGGCTAAACAACATGCTTCTAAATAATTAATTGAACAACTCAAAGAAATAAAGCAACATATGGAAACACGAAAAGAAAAACACCACAGTTCAAAATATGTGGGATGCTGCAAAATCAGTTCTAAGATGGAAGTACATAGCAACACAGGCCTACCTCAAGAAACAAGAACATCCTAAATAAAGTCTAAACACACAATGAAAGAAACTAGAAAATGAAGAACAAATAAAACTCAAAGTTAGTAGGAGGGACATAACTATCAGAGCAGAAAAAAATAAAACAATAGAAAAAATCAGCCAAAGCAAGAGCTGGTTCCTTGAGAAAATAAAATAGACAAACCCCTAGCCTATTAAGAACAAAAGAGAATACACAAATAAATAGAGTCAGAAATGAAAAAGGAATGGACACAACAGATAAAATAGAAACACAAAGAATTTGCAGAGAATTCTATGAAAATTTTCATGTCAATAAATTGGACAACCTAGCAGAAATGGAAAAATTCCTAGAAAAGTACACTCTTCCAAGGCTAACCCAGGAGGAAACAAAAAATCTGAAGAGACCAAATACCAGTAATGAAATTTAATTGGTAATCAAAAAACTCCCCAAAACAGAAGTCCAGGACCAGATGACTTCACATCTGAGTTCTGCCATACATTTAAAGAGCTAATGTCCATCCTTCTTAAAGTATTCCAAAATATAGAAGAGGAATACTTCAAAACTCATCTTATGAGACCAGTATCACTAATACCAAAACCAGACACAGACACTACAATAAAAGAAAATAATATACCAATATCACTTATGAAAATAGATGCAAAAATCCTTAACAAAATATTAGCAAATTGAATTTTAAAATACACCAACAGGACCATCCATTGTGGCCAAGTGGCATTTATTCCAGGAATGCAAGAATGGTACAATATTCATAAATCAATCAATGTGATATACCACATTAACAAAAGGAAGGATAAAAACCATATGATCATCTCAATAGTTGTTGAAAAAGCATTTGACAAAATTCAACATCCATTCATGATAAAAACTCAATAAAATGGATGTAGAGGGAACATACCTCAACATAATAAAGGCCATAAATGACAAACCCACAGCTAACATCATACTCAATGGCAAAAAGCTAAAATCAGGAACAAGACAAAGATGTCCACACTTACCACTTTTATTCAACATGATAGTGGAGGGCTTAGCCATGGCAATCAGATAAGATAGAGAGAAAGGGCATCAAGGTTGTTAAGGAAGAAGTAAAATTGTCGTTCTTTGCAGGTGCCATGTTTCTATATAGCATGTTTCAATTTTCTACCACCAAAAAATTATTAAAACTAGTAACTGGATTCAGTAAAGTTTCAAGATACAAAATTAATACACAGAAAACTGTTGCATTCTTATATATACTAACAGCAAACTAGAAGAAAGAGAAATCAGGGAAACAATTCCATTTATAGTTGCATCAAAAAGAATAAAATACCTAAGAATAAACTTAACCAAGGAGGTGAAAGACCTGTACTCTGAAAACTAAGACACTCAGGAGAGAAATTAAAGAAAACACAAATAAATGGAAATCTATTCCATGCTCATGGATAGGAATAAATAATATTGTCAAAATGGCCATCCTGCCCAAAGCAATATACAGTGCAATGCTGACCCTATCAAAATATCGACAGCATTTTTCAATGAGCTAGAGTAAATAATCCTTAAATTCATATGGAACCACAAAGACCCCAAATAGCCAAAGCAATCCAGAGAAAGAAGAACAAAACAGGATATTATGTTTGCTATCTTCAAGCTCTATTACAAAGGTACAGTAATCAAAACAGTATAGTAATGGCACCAGAACAGACTCATAGATCAATGGAACAGAATAGAGAGCCCAGATATAAACCAATGCATATAAAGGAGTCACAAATATACAATGGGGAAAAGGCAGTCTCTTCAATAACTAGTGTTGGGAAAACAAAAGAGCTAAATGCAAGAGAATGAAACTGGATTACTGTGTAACTCCATACACAAAAGTAAACTTGAAATGGATGAAAGACCTAAATGTAAGACCAAAAACCATAAAACTCTTAGAAGAAAACACAGGCAAAAACTTCTTGAACCTAAGCATGAGCAATTTTTTTCTTGGGCAAGGAAAAAAAATTTTTAATGAGCAAGTGGGACTACATCACCCTAAAAAGCTTCTGTACAGCAAAGGGCACCATCAGCAGAACAAAAAGGCAGCCTACAGTATGGAGAATGTATTCATAAGTGACTTACTGATAAAGGGTTTAACATCCAAAATACATAAATAACTCATATGCCTCAACACCAAAAAAGCACATAACCCAATTAAAAAATGGGCAGAGGGCCTGAACAACAGACATTTCTCCAAAGAAGAAATGCAGATGGCCAATAGGCACATGAAAAGCTTCTCCACATTGGTAATCTTCAGGGAAATGAAAATCAAAACCACTGAGATATCACCTCACACCGATTAGAATTGCCACTATACAATAGACAAATGACAAGTGTCAGCGAAATGGCAACCCTCCTACCCTGTTGGTGAGAATGTAAATTTGTGCAGCCATTATGGAAAGAGGTATGGAGTTTCCTCAAAAAACTAAAAACAGAAATATATGACCTAGTAACTCCACTTCTAGGAATTGTCCACTGTAGGAATGAGAAATCTGGTGCTCCATACAGCTCCTCCATCTCTCTTTGGGTACCCAGTGACTGTTCTTGCCCCCCACATAGGGCAACTCATAAGTGAGGCTACTTGTACTTTAGCAGATCTGGAGGAGATTGACACAATAAGAGCATGAAAGGAAGTATGGGCTATGACTGAAAGGAGAGGTTGCACAGGGTCCTGTGAAGGTCTCGAGGACCCATATGTGGGTTGAATTGATAAAGGCCGGGGTAATGAAAGAAAAACTTGATGGGCAGCCCAATAGGGTCTTGTTAGAACTGTGGCACCAATTAAAGCCAGAGCAGCAGTTCCAGCCTCTGAGGTCCAGGACACAAGCCAGAGCCAAAGCCCCATGTCTGGCCTGTGTCCATGCAAGACTTCCTGGGGACAGTATTCAGGATCTGTCTAGACCCTCACCCCAAAAAGAGGATGTTTAGGTGTTGCAGTTTGACTGAGGTGGGGTCAAGGCCCCCAACTTGGGGAACCTGGTAATAACCAGAGGCCACATGTAAAATTAGCAATTCATTGGTCCCCTGTGAATGTACAATGTGTCCTGGCATTGGTGAATACAGGGGCTGAATGTTGTCTGATTTAATGCAACTCTGAGCATTTTCCTGGGACCTCTGCTGTGATAGATGGCTATGGGGGTAAGGCAATTAGAGTGAAGAAAGCCCAAATCCCACTGGGTATAGGGCATTTACCCCAAAGGCGTATACTGTGTACATTTCTCCCATCCCTGAATATATTTTGGGGGTGGATATTCTGGAGGGCTTGTGGTTACAGACCACCGTAGGTGAGTTCAGACTGAGGGTACATGTGGTAAAGGTAGTACTGAGGGGATATGCTAAGCTCCCACCTGTAGCTCTTGCCTGTACCTCTGTGGGTGACAAATACTAAGCAATATAAATTGCCTGGGGGACACAAGGAAATTGGAGAAACTCTGCAGGAGTTGGAGAAGATGGGCATCATAAAGCCCACTCATAGTCCTTTTAATTCCCCTGTGTGGCCAGTGAAAAAGCCAGACAGCTCCTGACATATGGCTGTGGATTACAGGGAGTTGAATAAAGTCATGCCCCCTTTGCATGCTGCTGGCCCCTCTATAGCAGCCCCTACAGACACCTTCTGTCATGAACTAGGGATGTATCACATTATGTTGTGGACCTTGCTAATGCTTTCTTCTCTATTGACATAGCACAGGAATGTCAGGAACACTTTGCCTTCATGTAGGAAGGCCATCAGTGGACATTCACTGTCCTTCCACAGGGATACCTCCATAGTCCCACCATATGTCATAGACTTGTAGCCCAGGACTTGTCCACATGGAAGAAACTGCAAACAGTGCAGCTGTATGACTACATTGATGTTATTATGTTCATGTCTGATTCTCTTGCAGGTTTAGAAGGGGCAGTTCCTAGACTGTTTCAACATCTACAGGAAAAAGGATGGGCTGTGAACAGCACCAAGGTTCAGGAACCTTGTTTGTCTGTAAAATTCTTGGGGGTTTTATGGTTGGGTAAAACTAAAGTTATCCCTGAAGTTGTCATAGACAAGGCCAAGGCTTTCCCTCACCCTACCACTGTGGCACTCTTACAAGAGTTTTTGGGTCTTTTGGGCTACTGGAGAGTGTTTATCCCACACGTGGCACAAATTCTGAAACCTTTATACTGGTTGGAACAAAAGGGCATCAGGTGGGACTGGGATGAAAGATGTGCAGCTGCTTTTACTGAAACTAAGTGAGCAGTCAAGGATGTACAGGCCTTGAGTGTAATGGACTCATCAAGGCCCTGTGAGCTAGATGTGAATGTGACCAAAGATGGTTATGGATGGGGCCTTCAGCAGTGGCTTGAACGGACCCACCAACCTATTGAATTCTGCTCACAACTATGGAAAGGAGTAGAGGTTTGGTATACCCTAACAGAGGAGCAACTGGCTCCGTGTACCGTGCCTTGCTGGCTGTGGAGCCCATCACTGGAACAGCTCTGACCAAGGTAATAACCACCTATCCCAATGCAGGCTGGGTGTGAGATTGGACCCAAAGGCCATGAAATTGTGTGGCACAGATGCCTACACTGGCCAAATGAGGCACATATTTACAGTAGCATAGCACCCTCTCTACTAGCCCCTTAAGTGAAGAACTCCAACACTTACTGGGGCAAGTGATGTATACCAGTGGAAAGCAGGAAGAACTTGCTTTTGAGCTATTGGTAGCAGAGAGTCCTTATCAGGAGGGAAAAGCCCCTGTAACTGAAGAGGCTTGGAATACAGACAGCTCCAGTTGTGCGCTGTCCCCAAAGTGGAGCGCTGTGGCTTTCCATCCTGTGACAGACAATATGGTTGGAGGATAGAGAGGGAAAGAGCGTTCAATGACCTGAGTTGTGGGCAGTGTGGATCGTGATCACTCAGGAGCTCTCACCTATAGCTGTGAGCACTGACAGCTGGGCTGTCTATCGGGGCTTGACCCTGTGGCTACCAACATGGTACCATGCCAACTGGATGGTTGGTCATCAGCCCTTTTGGGGTCAAGAGTATATGTCTTTTACTGCTCTTGGCAGGACTTATGGACCTCTGGTCAGACTAAGACAGTTACTGTATATCATGTGACTGGCCATTTGCCTTTGGCATCCCCTGGGAATGATGAAGCAGGCACATTGGCCCAGGTGCACTGGCTAGAAGGAAAGTCTGCCTCTGATGTAGCCCAATGGTTACATCAGTGTTTGTTGCACGTGGGGCAAAAGACAATGTGGGCGTTAGCCCATTGGTGGGGCTTGCCATTGACGCTTGAAGAAGTCAGCAGAGCCTGGGGAGAGTGAATTGTGTGCTCTAGGGGGTACTTACACCGAGTCCTGCAGCAACATAGGGCAATAGTAAAGGGGCTGATACCCCTTGTCAGGTGGCAGATAGCCTATATTGGGTCTCTGCCCATATCACAATATCAGCATGCCATGACTTTTGTGGACACAGCTACTAGACTGTTGGTTGCTTTTCCTGCATGTTGTACATATCAGCAAATGACCAAAAGTGGTCTAGAGTGTCTCTTTGCAGCCTATGGCTGGCCACAGGTGATTGAGAGTGATCAAGGCACCCACTGTATACTGGACATGCATTACAAGAATGGGTGCAGCAATTAGGAATAAAGTGGAAGTTTCATGCACCATATAACCCTGCTGGGGCAGGCATGATAGAGAGCTAGAATAGTTTGTTGAAATCTGGTGTGAATTGAGACACTAATATTCTACAGGGCTAGTCAGTTTGTTGTGGACAGCGCTACGGCGTTTGAATGAGATGCCCCAAAAATGATCCTTGAGCTCTTTGGACTTGCTAACACACATTGCTGCATCTCCTATACAACTGTATGTGCAAACCAAAGAGGAGTTATTGAAGCCAGGATATGGCCAGCAGAGCCACGTCCTGCTGCCAGCCCCAATTGCATTAAACCCTAGAGACTCTGTTGAGTGGACCTGGCCCTGGACACTTCGACACATGGACCGGTGATCACTGGCCCTTCTGGCATCTTGGAGAAAAGGCCTGCAAGTTGGCCTCCTGTGTGTTCCTGGAGTAACAGCAGAATGGCCCCCAAAGATCAAGGTAGTGTACCCAAACATCTGGGAGTTAAGAGCATCTTATGGGGAAGTATTGTTTTATCCTTATGGCCAGTGTGTATAGCTCTTGTAGCCCTATATATTGACCCATCTGTAACTCCCACAGGGAGAGGGGTGAATTTCTGGTATACTAGACTGAGGTCCCATTTCTGCCACTGTCCTATCATAGGACCACTCTCTTGCATGCATCCTAGATGATGGTCAAGATTTGCCTATGCTGGTGTCTTAAAACATGTATCGTATCGCCCTTAAGGTTATTTTCTTCTACAGTCCCTGTGGCCTGGACCCGCCCCCTGGCTGCAGCTGCCACGTGATGATTTCTCTGAACTCCCTACCCATTCAGCTACTGACTGCCTGTGGAATGGGTGAGCTATGGACTTATTCTGCATAGAACTTTGAACCTAGCTGAGTCCTCCAGCTTGAGGATTGTCATGATTTTATTGCTGTTATCACTGTATGTTATTAGTCTGGTTATAGTGCTCCAGTTTTCTCACACGGGGGCCATTGCGGAAGATGGAGAGCAAGTAGATTGTGAGGCAAGACTTCTGGAGGGATGGGCTGTGGGTAAAACTGCAATATTTCAAGAATCTCTTGCTTGTCCTTAGTGCATCTCCATATCAGTAAGTGTTTCCAAGGGGTGGAGAGAAGTCGTCTATCTCCATATTAATAGGTGATTACATGGGATAGGGAGGGTATATCTGGACCAGAGAGGTTGGTTTGGTCTCCTTTTTGCAGCCGGGTCATGAGAGACACACACAAGCAGAAGTGGACGACTGCTTGTAAGCAATAAACAGGTTTCTCCCACTTTACTTCTCCCTTTGACTGATTTCAGCTTTGTAACTCTGGCAGGAAAATCCAGGGGCAAAATACCTCTAAACCCAAAATCAGTTAAAGGGGAAATAAAGTTAAGAAACCCTTTTATTTCTTACAAGCATTTGTGCCATCTCTCTCTTGACCAGGCTATAGCAGAAGAGAGCTCCACCTAACCTGTCTGGTCCAGATAAACCCTCGTACACCCTTGTAATTACCTATTGATGTAGATGGACTATTTCTTTCCACCCCTTATAAACACCTATTAATATGCAGATGCCTAAAGCCAGGTGAGAGATTCCTGGAAGTATTACAGTTTTACCCACACACTTCAAAGGAGTTTACCCCAGGCTGGGAATATATCCCCTTCCCTCCCCACCTCCATCCCCAGAGTTACATATAGTACAGCATGGAGAATATAGCCAGTGATCCTGTAACATCTTCCTATGTTGACAGAAATTAACTGTATTAGTGGGGGTGAGGATTTAATAATATGAATAACTGGTGAGCCACTGTGTTGTATATGTGAAACCAATATAAGATTGTATATCAACAGTACTTCAATAAAAAGAGAAGAAAAAGTGTTTTTCTTTTTAACTTCAGTAATACTTATTTTTTAACTGAATTTTTTTACTTCTTTGATTAAATAAAAATGTTGTCTTTTTCCTTTTCTGGTCATTATTATTGTTACTGTTGCATGATTGTTATTAGAACTAATTGTGTTGTATAGAAGAATGGAGTGTTAAAATATTACCCACTCAGAATGTCAAATGTACTAGGTACATACCAGTGACAGAGCCTGAGGCTCTTCACTCTCTAATAAGCACATCAGGGAATTCTAATGCAAATGTGGCCTTAAAAAACAAAAGACTAAATCTTTAAAGATCTTTACAGTCCTACTAAACTTTCCTTCACCTTTTAATCCAGAGGTGCCACGTTCTCTCTCACAATGAACTTACCAGAGAAGTTGTACTATACTCACAGTACTTTCTTTCTGCATCTTTGGACTGTTATCAAGGGATAATTTGAACACATTTGCCATTCTCAAGTGTGTCCTAATTTTAAAAAATATGTGTGTATTGTTTCTGCCAAAGTATATGATAAGTTTATTTGTATTTAGGAATTGGAAATCCTGAAATTATTTGGATTTAGAAAATTACTTAATATCTATGATTTCAATTTCTTCCTTTTTGCATGGTATTGGCAATACCTATTTTAGCTACCTCACATTGCTCTATAGGTTAGAATTATTAAATTGCATGTAAAATACACTGCAGCTCAGATACTCAGTAGTTCCGGTACAATAATTATACAGTGACCACTCAATACTTTTTGAAAAATGCAACTCCATCAGTTTTTGAAATTAATAAAGCACTTGTATGGATTTTAATAAAAATATCTGGTTACACTTAGAACATAAAGGAATTACTTCAAAATATTCTTAATTTTACATCTTTCTCATCATTTACATCCATATTAAAGATTTTTTTTCCCTGTCATTTATTTATACTCCTGAAGTTCTGGAAAATGATCAAAGAGAGATGCTTATGTGAATACTTGTCTTTTCCTTTCCATATTTAAGGCTCCCAAGAATAATTTTACAATCCCATTTCAAAAAAAAACTTTAATCTTTTTTGAAAATATCCAACATCACCAGAAAATAAGCTGAGAATCACAGATTTCCTGAAAGAAAGTTTATCCAGCCTTTGTAAAGAAGTTGTAGTACATACATCTTTAACACAGTGGACAATATAGATTCAAAAATAGCAAAAGTCCACATTAAATTGTTAACAAAATATACCCTTTTACTATTTTATGAAACTGCTTCAATAGTATTTTTCACTTAAAAACAATTTTTATTATATTTCTGTACACTACCAAAAAGGGTTCAAAAAAAATGAAATTGAGGAAACAATTGCATTTAAAAAACACCCATTTAAAAAAGAATAATTGGAATGAATTTTACCAAAGAAATACAAACTTGTACACTGAAAATTACAAAACATTGCTGAAATAAATTAAAGAAGACATTCTATGTTCATGAATTGGAACACTTACTAAGATGGCAATATTTTCCAAATTGATCTACAGATTCAACACTGGCCCTACCATAATCCCAGTTAGGTTTTTTGCAGAAACTGTCAAGGTCATCATAAAATTCATATGGAAATTCAAGGGACCAAACAGCCAAAACAATCTTGAAAGAGAACAAAGGTGGGTCATTCACATTTCCCAATTTCAAACTTACGACCAAACTACAATAATTAAGACAGTGTGGTGCTGACATTAGATTAGACTGATTAATAAAAAAGAATTGAGCATCCAGAAATGAACTGTTGAATGATTTTCAGAAAGGGTATGAAGACATTCCAATGGAAGAAGAACAGCCACATGCAGAAGAGAAATTGGATCTCCTACCTCATACTGTATACAAAAATTAACTCATTCTGGATCAGAAACTTAAATGTAGTAGCTCAAACTATAAAACTTTTAGAAGAAAGCATAGGACTAAATCTTTGTGATCTTGCATTGGGCAATGGTTTCTTATCTGTGGCACCAAAAGCAGGCAATATGTGCACACACACACATTTGATAAAATGGACCTCATAGAATTTAAAAACTTTGTGCTTCAAAGGACACAATCAAGATAGTAAAAAGATAATACACAGAATGTGAGAAAATGCTTGCACATTCATATCACATAAAGAACAAATATCCAGACTATATAGTGAGCTCTTACAACTCAGTAATGAAAAGACAACCCAATTTTTAAAATGAGCTAAAGATCTGAATAGACATTTCTACAAAGATATACAAATAGCCAATAACCACATGAAAAAATGTTCAATCTCATTAGTCATTAGGGAAATGCAAATCAAAATCATAATGAATGATCATGTCCACTAGAATGGCTGAAATCAAAGACGATAACAAGGATATGGAGAAACTGAAACTCTAATATATCTCTGGGGGGATTGTAAAATAGTGCAACCACTTTGGAGACTTGATTGGCAGTTCCTCAAAAAGTTTAGAGGTATTACATAGCCCAGCAATTCCACACATAGAGAATTAAAAACATACATCTCCACAAAAACTTGTAAGCAAATGTTCAAACTGCATTATTCATAATAGCTAAAAAGTGGAAACAATTCTACTATCCATCAGCTGATTGATGGATAACCAAAATGTGGCATATCCATACAATAGTATATTATATATGATAGGAGAATTTCAACTCCTCACAAAGTAAATAGAATTACTGTATGACCCAGCAATTACACTAGATATATACACAAGAGAATTAAAAACCTACATCCACAAAAATATGGTTACAGATATTTATAGCAGTATTCTTAGCAATGGGAAAAAAAAACAGAAAGGAAGCAACTCAAGTGTGAACTAATGAATGGATAAGCCAAATATGATCTATCCATACAACAGAATATTATTATGGCAACAAAAGTGAACAAAGTACTGATTCATGCTACCACATGGATGAACATGGGAACATATTAAGTGACAGAATCTAGTCAGTAAAAGACATATCCTCTGATTTCTGCTTATATGGAAATGTCCACAATAGGTAAATTCCTAGACAGAAAGTATATTAGTAGATTAGTATTGCAGAAAAGGAACAACGGGACATGATTGCTAACTGACATGAGGCTTCTTTTCAAATGATGAAAATGTTCTGACATTAGATTGTAGTGATGATTACACATCCTTATGAATACATTAAAAAACTGAATAGTACACTTTAAAATGGTGAATTTTTTAATGTTAATTATATTTCAATAAAACAATATGTTTAATTACATTTGCAAGTGAACAGAGAGAATAGCTGCAAAAATCACCTGTTGTTAAGCTCTGGTTCACTTAACCATCATTGAAGTGGTTTTAAAGTACTTTCAAAGTGAAAATCTGATTTAACTGGCACTTGAATTGGCAGTTCTTTAGAAGGAGAAATCTAATGGAAACCTAGCTAGCCCTGTGTGCAGACAATAATGTAGTGACTCATCTATGTTGTTAGACAAACAACGACAAATATAACTAATCAGTCTGCTTTTATTACCACCATGTACCATCAATCTTAAACAATGCCAGTGAAAAACTACTCCTCCTGAAAAATACTTTTGTTAGTCTCAGTCTGTCGTCACTTTGGGCCGGACAGTTCCTTGTTGAGGAGAGTGTGCTGTTCATTGTAGGATGTTCACTACATCCTGGCCTCCACCCCCTTCATTTCAGTATCTCTCTTTCCCCGCAGTTGTAACAACCAGAACTATCTCCAAACATTGCCAGATGTCCCAAGAGGCAAAATCACTAAGGCACAGAAATGCTGATGTACATTCTAAATAAATATCATGGTTTCTATTAAATTTTAGTAGTAGGTGTAAAGCCTCAAAGTAAAAATAAGTACATTTTTTATTACTTATCTCTTCAGAGACATTATATCCTATGGGAAAGTTAATTTGTGTCTTCAACTCCTGTGGTACTATATAAACCCTGCCTTAATCATTTGATTCAAAATAACCAACAATAACACCATGATTGTAAAGATGCCTAAAATAAAAATTGAATAATTGCAATTCTATCATTCCATATGCGGATCATTCTCTGTACTTCATCTGGTTGACTTTTTTGAAGCATTTTTTTCATATTTTTCCTCTTCAGAAATGATTCATGTAATGAGAAGATATTGATCTATAAATTTTTTCCATATTGTGTTCTGTAATTATTTTATTTAAAGTTTTATTATAAAAATTTAATGGCATAATCACACATTTGGAGACCAATAAGATATATTTCAGTGTCCACATTTCTATCTGGCCTATGTTATTTTTCATTTCATTCCATGGTTATTAATAAAAATAATTATCTCATTTAGAGAAAGATGTTAAAAATGATCTGCACCAGGTATCAAATGTGCTGTGCACACCACTGATTTGACAGAAAGAGAAGGGAACTAACAAAAGTGAATAAGCATGTGTGAAGTACCATGCTAGGTGCCTTAAATACCTTATTTAATCTAACACAACAAATTGCCATTTTACATATGGGGAAATGAAAGTTCAATTATCTTTTCCCTTAAATCCTATTTAAAATTTGGAATAGCATGAACAATTTTTATTGGCAGATTTTTTACTATCTCAGTCTTGGTCTGATTATTGCTCTCTCGAAACCAAACAATATGATGGCATACTATTTATATAATTAGAAACTTCTTTAAAAATTGAGGGATATTTGACATATATTAGTTTTACATGTATAACATAATGATTCAAAATTTGTATACATTGCAAAATGATCACCACAGTAAGTCTAGTTTACATATGTCACTTTACATATTACAAAAAGTGTGATATTACAATATATCTCAAAAACAGTATTTAAGTTAAAAAAATAGCAACATTTGATAATATGCAGTATTGGAATGGATGTGAGAAAATGGGCAATTATTTATTTTAGGAAGTGTAAATACATTATAACCTCTTGTGATGAGAACTTGTAAGACCTACTCTCTGTATGCAATGCAGAATAATTAACTATAGTTCCCATGCTGCACATTAGATCTGCATGACTGACTGATTTGTACTGGAAGTTTGTACCTTTGGCTCTCTTCACCCATTTCTCTGTCCCCTCTGCCTCCACTTCTGGCAAACACCAATCTGTTTGTTCTCTGTATCTATGGGCTTTGTTTGGGGGGTTTTGTTTTTGTTTTTTAGATTCCACATCTAAGTGAGATACCATATTTGTCTTTCTTTGATTTATTTCATTTAACATAATACCCTCCTGGTCCATCCATGTTGTTGCAAATGGCAAGATTTCATTCTTTTTTATGGCTGAGTAATAGTCATTGTGCATATGTACCACATCTTCTTTATCCATTTGTCCATCAATGGACACTTAGACTGTTTGCATATCTTGGCTTTGTAGTATAATTATAACTTTTTAACTTGTGCAATTTTGTTAGTACTTAATTTAATGAGTCCCTTTCCAGGCCGTTAGTATACTTCATGACAAGACTACTGTCTCACATCATGGAACAATTCATATACACATACATATTTTTAAAGGAAACTTTTTAGATAGGAGTACTTGAATCTCTAGTAGATGCCTAGTATTGTGCTATGCATTTAATTAACCCTTGTTACATGAATAATGCATTAAGTTTGTAGCTTGCCTAGTCTACATGAAGTCAGCTCAAAGAAAACTTGTCCAGAAATGGCTCAAACAGCAAAGCCTTGATTCACAATTTTATATTGAAAAACAGGTAAATAAGAGGATGAAGCCTTAGTCTAAAACAGTACAGGAAAGATGTAAGACTGGCATATTTTAAAATATTCATACGATGTTCTCTTATATTTACAAGTGTAAGCTTTTGGAGTGAATTCTATTCCTATGGTAGAAAGCTAAATACCAGGAGGATCTGTGGCATTTTGCCTTGGGATCAGAAATTTCTAGGCATGGGTTCAGTAAAATTGACTGCATTAAGTGGTCCATTGCCCCAGTCACAAAATATGCCCAAATATTAAATAATTCCCTACACAAAACTTGCAATCAGTGGGTAGTCAGTGTTAAAACTTCTTAAGTTCTTCCATGGAAGCTGCCCCTTGTCATGACATGAAACCAACTGGGAAATCAGAACAAATGAACTTGAACCTGAGCTTGAAATAATTGGTCTGTCCTTTTAACAACAAAACAACCTCGCCAGCTGTATTCTTGACTCAGTAAATAAATAGAGACAGGGTATGGTGACCTTTAGCCATCTGGGTGTATCTGTGCAATTCAGAAGATGACTAATGAGGTACTGTGTACATTTAAAAGCAGAAAAACTATCTTTGATGTATATTGTTCTTTGACTAATTGATGATTGATATTATTAAAGCAAATTATGAAAACTGAAAAATTACAGAGTTTAAACACAGTAAAAGGCTATTCTTCCCCAACCCCTCCCATTTACCTCTACGGTCTTGAAATGACCACAGAGGACTGCAACTGGGCTTCCCTGAATTTTCAAGAACTTTGTCTGTCTTCCCTTAGACACTGCAATTCAAAGTGGGGAATATGTGAAAGGGTATGAGAAAATGGGCACTTATTTATTTTAGGGAGTGTGAATACATTATAACCTCAAGAAGCACTATTTGTTGATCCATTATGTGCAAGTGTCAATTCTAACTTATTATGTAGATGGGTCTGCGTGTATGGGAACTGACATATGAACAATAGTTATTGCAGTATTGTTTGTTACAGTGAAAGATGGATTGTTCATTAATAAAAGACAGGTTAAATAAGCTGTCACCTCTACATCTGATGAATCTGGGAAAAAGGAATAAGGAATCTCTTAATACATTTTATGTAATTCTCTCTAAGATGTATTTTTGAATTAAAACTCCCCCACAGGTGCATAACAGTGTGCTACCATTTAAGTAAAAAAGGAGAGAGAGAAATATACACATATTTGCTAAACATCCACAGAATATCTCTGGAAGAATATGGGAGAAACAGGAGACATTGGTGGATTCCAGAAAGGAAAACTGGGTGTCTGGGCACCCATGTGAAAAAGAAACTTTTCACTGCCTACTCCTTTCAATCATTTGAATTTTGAACTATCTATTCATAAGAAGAAAAGATAACTGGAATTTTTTAAAGATAATTTTGAGTAAGAAAAAAAGTAAATCATAGAAAACACTTTTGTACAGGTAACTAAAGTGCAAATACATGCATGGGAATGAAATACACCAAACTCAGGATGGTGAGGAAGGAGAGAGAGGGAAAATTGGAAAAATAGAGGCTGACACAGGGAGCTTCAACTCTACCGTTACTGTTTCTTTTTAAGAAAAAATCTAAAACTCATGTAACCATATATTGTGTCAAAGCCGGGTAATGGATAGCTTGGGTGTTCATTATGTTAGTATGCAAGCTTTTGTGTTTGTTTGAAATATTTTATATCTTTATAAAGAAAAAGGTTATCAGATAGTCAAGACATACAAATATATGTTCACATTTATTCATATAAAATATTTGGTTGACATGACGAGGGATCATAAAAAATAAATGGTTCCTCCATTTTAGAGATTAACTCCTGCTTAGAAGGAATGAGAATGTCACTGATCAGGCCACACAGCACATGGGGAAACAGGCCACCTCACCTGGAAAGGCAGCTTACCTTGCATGTGGAAGGAAAGAGGCATGAAGAATTATAACTTCTCACAGAGCTGATTTTGGCTGAATTTAACCTCTCAGCACTGGACAGGAGATGAGGACACTGGCCTTCCCACCTTAATTCTCATGACTTCTCATCTAGACCAAAGTGATGTCTTATTGCCTCTTCTACTTTAAATTATCCTCTGGTGGTCTTTTCAGACTTTCAAATTAAGATTCCAACCCATATGAGGGAGAATTGTGGGGAGATGAAGAGCTCAAGCTGGTTTAGGATCCCGCCAATAAATACTTCTTGCAACCTGGATGGTCTTGAGCAAGTATCTTACCCTTTCATTTCTTTTTTTTCCATACCATTGATATACACTCTTATGAAGGTTTCACATGAAAAACAGTGGGGTTACTACATTCACCCTTATTATTGAGTCCCCCATAATGCATTGCAGTCACTGTCCATCAGTGTAGTAAGATGACACAGATTCACTACTTATCTTCTCTGTGCTACACTGTCTTCCCTATAATCGCCCCCACACCATGTAAACTAATCATAATACCCCTCAATCCCCTTCACCCTTCCCTACCCCTCCCCTTTGGTAACCACTAGTCCCTTTTTGGAGTCTGTGAGTCTGCTGCATTTTGTTCCTTCAGTTTTGCTTCGTTATACTCCACAAAGGAGGGAAATCATTTGGTATTCGTCTTTCTTAGCCTGATTTATTTCACTGAGCATAATACTCTCTAGCTGCATCCATGTTGTTGCAAGTTGTAGGATTTGTTTCTTTCTTATGGCTGAATAGTATTCCATTGTGTATATGTACCACATCTTCTTTATCCATTCATTTATTGATGAACCCTTAGGTTGCTTCCATTTCTTGGCTATTGTAAACAGTGCTGTGATAAACATAGGGGTGTATATGTCTTTTTGAATCTGAGAACTTGTTTTCTTCAGGTAAATTCCTAGGAGTGGAATTCCCTGATCAAATGGTATTTCTATTTTTAGTTTTTTGAGGAACCTCCATATTGCTTTCCACAATGATTGAACTAGCTTACATTCCCACCAGCAGTGTAGAAGGGTTCCCCTTTCTCTGCATCCTCACCAGCATTTGTTGTTCCTAGTCTTTTGAATGTTGGCCATCCTAACTGGTGTGAAGTGATATCTCATTGTGGTTTTACTTTGCATTTCCCTGATAATTAGTGATGTGGAGCATCTTTTCATGTGCCTGTTGGCCATCTGAATTTCTTCTTTGGAGAATTGTCTGTTCATATCCTCCACCCATTTTTTAATAGGGTTATTTGATTTTTGGGTGTTAAGGCATGTGAGTTCTTTATATATTTTGGATATTAACCCCTTGTCAGAAATGTCATTTACACATATATTCTTCCATACTGTAAGATGCCTTTTTGTTCGGCTGATGGTATCCTTTGCTATACAGAAGATTTTTTGCATGATGTAGTTCCATTTGTTCATTTTTTATTTTGTATCCTTTGCCCAAGGAGAGGTGTTCAGGAAAAAGTTGCTCATGTTTATATTCAAGAGATATTTGCCTATGTTTTCTTCTAAGAGTTTTATGGTTTCAAGACTTACATTCAGGTCGTTGATCCACTCTGAGTTTACTTTTGTGTATGGGGTTAGACAATAATCCAGTTTCATTCTCTTGCATGTAACTGTCCAGTTTTGCCAACATGAGTTGTTGAAAAGGCGGTCATTTCCCAATTGTATATCCATGGCTCCTTTATCGTATACTAATTGATCATATATGTTTGGGTTTATATCTGGGCTCTCTAGTCTGTTCCATTGGTCTATGTGTCTGTTCTTGTGCCAGTACCAAATTGTCTTGATTACTGTGGTTTTGTAGTAGAGTTTGAAGTCAGGGAGTGTAATCCCCCCTGCTTTATTTTTCCTACTCAGGATTGCTTTGTCTATTCGGGGTCTTTTGCATTTCCATATGAATTTTAGAACTGTTTGCTCTAGTTCATTGAAGAATGCCATTGGTATTTTGATAGGGATTGCATCAAATCTGTAGATTGCTTTAGGCAGGATGGTCATTTTGACAATATTAATTCTTCCTTCCATGAGCATGGAATGTGTTTCCATTTATTGGTATCTCCTTTCATTTCTCATGAGTGTCTTGTAGTTTTCAGAGTATAAGTCTTTCACTTCCTTGGTTAGGTTTATTTTTAGGTACTTTATTCTTTTTGATGCATTTGTGAATGGAACTGTTTTCCTGATTTCTCTTTCTGCTAGTTCATTGTTAGTGTATAGGAAAGCAACAGATTTCTGTGTATTAATTTTGTATACTGAAACTTTGCTGAATTCAGTTATTCTAGTAGTTTTGGGGTGGATTCTTTAGGGTTTTTATGTACAATATCATGCCATCCTCAAACAGTAACTGTTTAACTTCTTCCTTACCAATCTGGATGCCTTTTATTTCTTTGTGTTGTCTGATTGCCATGGCTAGGACCTCCAGAACTATGTTGAATAAAGTGGAGAGAGTGGGCATCCTTGTCTTTTCCCAGACTTAGAGGAAAAGCTTTCAGCTTCTCTCTGTTAAGTATGATGTTGGCTGTGGGTTTGTCATATATGGCCTTTATAATGTTGATGTACTTGCCTCTATACACATTGTGTTAATAGCTTTTATCATGAATGGATGTTGAATTTTGTCAAATGCTTTTTCGGCATCTATGGAGATGATCATGTGGTTTTTGTCCTTCTTTTTGTTGATATGGTGGATGATGTTGATGGATTTTGTAATATTGTACCATCCTTGCATCCCTGGAGTAAATCCTACTTGATCATGGTAGATGATTTTTTAAATTATTTTTAAAATTTTTTTGCTAATATTTTGTTGAGTATTTTTGCATCTATGCTCATCAGGGATATTCATCTGTTATCTTCTTTTTTGTGGTGTCTTTGCCTGGTTTTGGTGTTAGAATGATGCTGGCCTCATAGAATTAGTTTGGGAGTATTACGTCTTCTACTTTTTGGAAAACTTTAAGAAGGATGGGTATTAGGTCTTCACTAAATGTTTGATAAAATTCAGCGGTGAAGCCATCTGGTCCAGGAATTTTGTTCTTAGGTAGTTTTTTGATTACCAATTCAATTTTGTTGCTGGTAATTGGTCTGTTCATATTTTCTTTCTTCCTGGGTCAGCCTTGGAAGGTTGTATTTTCCAGAAAGCTGTCCATTTCTTCTAGGTTATCCAGTTTGTTAGCATATAATATTTCATAGTCTTCTCTAATAATTTTTTGTATTTCTGTTTTGTCTGTAGTGATTTTTCCTTTCTCATTTCTTATTCTGTTTATGTGTCTTAACTTTCTTTTTTTTTGATAAGTCTGGCTTGGGGTTTATCTATTTTATTTTCTTGAAGAACCACCTCCTGCTTTCATTGATTCTTTCTATTGTTTTATTCTTCTTGATTTTATTTATTTCTGCTCTAATCTTTATTATGTCCCTCCTTTTACTGATTTTGAGCCTCATTTGTTCTTCTTTTTCTAGTTTAATTAATTGTAAGTTGAGGCTGTTCATATGGGATTGTTCTTCTTTCCTGAAGAAGGCCTGTATTGCAGTATACTTCCTTCTTAGCACAGTCTTCGCAGCATGTCACAGATTTTGCGGTGTTGAATTATTGTTGTTATTTGTCTCCATATATTGCTTTATCTGTGTTTTTCTTTGGTCATTGATCCATTGATTATGTAGGAGCATCTTTTTTAATTTACTGAGGTTCTTTTTGTGGCCTAGTATATGATCTATTCTTGAAAATGTTCCATGTGCACTTGAAAAGAATATGTATCCTGCTGCTTTTGGGTGGTGTGTTTTGTAGATTTCTGTTATATCCAAGTGTTCTAATGTGTTGTTCAGTGACTCTGTCTCCTTACTTATATTGTGTCTGATTGATCTGTCCCTTGGTGTGAGTGATGTGTTGAAGTCTCCCAAAATGAATGCACTGCATTCTGTTTTCCCCTTTAATTCTGTTAGTATTTGTTTCATATATGTAAGTGCTCCTGTGTTGGGTGCATAGATATTCATAATGGTTATAGCCTCTTGTTGGATTGACCCCTTTATCATTATGTCATGTCCTTCTTTGTCTCTTGTTACTTTCTTTGTTTTGAAGTTTATTTTGTCTGATACAAGTACTACAACTCCTGCTTTTTCTTCTGTATTAGTTGCATGTTATATCTTTTGCATCCCTTTACTTTCAGTCTGTATATGTCTTTGAGTTTGAAGTGAGTCTCTTGTAGGCAGCATATAGATGGGTCTTGTTTTTTTGTCCATTCAGTAACTCTATGCCTTTTGATTGGTGCGTTCAGACCATTTACATTTAGGGTGATTATCGATAGGTATGTACTTATTGCCACTGCAGGCTTTAGGTTTGTTGTTACCAAAGTTTCAAGGGCAACTTTCTTACTATCTAACAGTCTAATTTAAGTCACTTAGTAGCTATTACAAACACAATCTAAAGGTTCTTTTTTCCCCCACCTTTTTCTTCCTCCTCCATTCTTTATATATTAGGTATCGTATTCTGTACTCTTTGTCTATCCCTTGACTGACTTTGGGGGTAGTTGATTTGCTGTTGCATCTGCTTAGTAATTAATTGTTCTACTTTGCTGTGGTTTTATTTCCCCTGGTGACAGCTATTTAGCCTTAGGAATTCTTCCATCTATAGCAGTCCCTCCAAAATGCACTGTAGAGATGGTTTGTGAGAGGTAAATTCTCTCAGCTGTTGCTTATCTGGAATTGTTTAATCCCTCCTTCAAATTTAAATGATAATCTTGCTGAGTCTAGTATTCTTGGTTTGAGACCCTTCTGCTTCATTGCATTAAATATATCATGCCACTCCCTTCTGGCCTGTAAGGTTTTTGTTGAGAAGACTGATGGTAGCCTGATAGGCTGTCCTTTGTATGTGATCTTTTTTCTCCCTGTGGCTGCTTTTAATAGTCTGTCCTTATCCTTGATCTTTGCCATTTTAATTATTATTTGTCTTGGTGTTGTCTTCCTTGGGTCCCTTGTGTTGGGAGATCTGTGCATCTCCATGGCCTGAGAAACTGTCTCCTTCCCAAAACTCGGATGTTTCCAGCAATTACCTCCTCAAAGACACTTTCTATTCCTTTTTCTCTCTCTTCTTTTTCTGGTACCCATATAATACAAATATTGTTTTGTTTGTATTGGTTGCACAGTTCTCTCAATATTCTCTCATTCCTAGAAATCCTTTTTTCTCTCTGTGCCTCAGTGTCTTTGTATTCCTGTTCTCTAATTTCTATTCCATTTACTGTCTCTTCTACTTCATCTAATCTGCTTTTAAATCCCTCCATTTTTGTTTCAATTCAGATATTGTATTCCTTAATGATTGAACCTCAGTCCTGAATTTGTCCCTGAGTTCTTGAATATTTTTCTATACCTCTATGAGCATGTTTATGATTTTTATTTTGAAATCTCTTTCACGAAGATTGATGAGTTTACTTTCACTTGTCTCTATTTCTTGTGTTTGTGGGATTTTGGTTTGAACTAGGTTTCCTTTGACATTTCACATTTATATGTGGCGTCCCCTAGTGGCCAGAAGCTCTACTCCCTGGAGCTGCTCAGCCCGTGGAGCAGTGTCAGGGGTCACCAGGGATTGGTGCTGGTGACTTGGGGGAGGAAAGAGCTGTTTCCTTCTTCCTGGCTGCTGTACCTGTCTCCACTGCCATAACCAGTGGGCCTAGCACACAGGTTTAAGCCTCTATGCTTTCCATTTGTAGCTGCCATAGGTGGGGCCTCCCTCTGGCAGGCCAGATGCCATGGCAGGGGCTGCCAGTTTGTGAGCCATTGCCAGCCAGCCAGGAGGAAGGCGCATCATGCTGTGTATCACAGTGGGGGGCCTCAGAGCTGCTTAGCCAGCCAGGGGGATGGAGCGCCTGAATTTCCTGAGAGTTCCCAACATGCTTTGAAGTGTGTTCCCAGCTAATTCTGTCCTCCTGTTTCCCCTGAGCAACAAGCTCTGTGCCGTCCTTGCCCCTTTAGCAGCCCTCTTGCTGTTAGGAAGTCCCTCAGTCTGCATGCCTTTCTTTTGACCCAGAGCAGCCGGTGGATCCCTGTTTTTCACAAGCAGCTGGAATCTCAGTTTCTCCAAGTATTCAGCCTGTCTAAGCTTTCCAACCCCACTAATCTCCAGGGCACCATGCAATGTAGGTTTGTGCTCCAGAGCAGATCTCCAGGGCTGAGTGTTCAGCAGTCCTAGGCCTCCACCCTTTCCCTGCTTCATTTATCTTCCTCCTTCTGGTGAGCTGGGGTGGGGGAAGTGCTTGGGCCCCGCCAGATCACAGCTTTGGTATGTTACCCTGTTCCGTGAGATATTTTCTTTTCTCCAGGTGTATGCAGTCTGGTGCAGCTGTCTTTCCTGTTGGTCTTTCAGGATTAGTTATATTAACTATATTTTCATATTATATGTGGTTTGGGGAGGAGGCCTCTGTCTCACCTCTCAAGCCACCATCTTTAATCCTCCCTTTCATTTCTAAAAGGAAAACCATGATACCTACATTGTCAAGGTATTGTGAAACAACACATGTAAAGAGCTGAAAAGGACAACTGGCAGGTATTAAGTTCTCAATCAGTGCTGTCAGTTATTCCTTGGTCTAGAAATTTTCTTCCCCTTTCCAGCTTTATGCCTTTGCTCAGGCTGTTATTGTTCCTAAACTTTTCTCTGCTCACCTTCCTATCAATAGGCTACCAATTTTTAAAAATCCCTTTTTTTCCTGCTCAACTGAATGTCATTTCTTTGTCCTCTGAACCTTTATAGAATCATACATCTCCTATGGTGCTTCCACTCTGCCTTTCCTAAGTCACCTTGGTGCTCGTCTTGTTCTCCATCCTATGTATATTCTTGCTGAAGGCAGGCCAGGGTGATCAGACATCCCTGGAGGATGGCAGAGGAGATACATCTATCTCCTTTCAGATCTTTTACTACATCTATAAATATACATATATGTGTCATAAAACATAGATTTAATTCCATTTCTTTCAATGCCTTTTAGTGGTTCCAGGTACTTTGGCTGCAGGCATTATTGTTGCAAACATTTTTGCTACGTAACTAGTTGGCTGTAAAGCAATATTGTTATAAAAGATTTTTAAGAAATGGTTGACAGCTTGGTTTCATTTCTCCATTGCTGCGGTAACTGCCAGTTTTGTATTATATAAATTTTAGCTCTCATAATGGTCTATGCTGTGGCAGAGTTTTGAACCCACATTTGAACCACATTTGAAACGTCTATCAATGGACATGTGACAACATGCCAAGAATAACAACGGAAGGCTTTCACAACAACACAAAGCTTAGTTACAAATATGCATCCTACTATATGGAAACTGATACCTCTCTTCATGAAGGAATAAATTCTAGTGAAGAAAGGGGAAAGTGTGATGCCAGGGGAGGAAATGAATCAATAACAAACAAACAGAAGTGTTAACACTAGGAATAAAAGATGGAAGATAAATGTTTAGGTACAATCCACAAGATAAAATCTTTAAAATAAAATTTGTGCACTATTGCCATGAAACTACACACATTTTAAATATATTTAGATATTTTGTATTTTGCAATAGTCTTTTCATTGTTATTCATTTTTCATGTTTCTTTGTGTCCTTTTTAATGAATGTCCCTTTTTTGTGTGTGTGAATTTGTCTTTTACAGCAAAATTGCCTTGTGGCCAATGATGTGTATGGTGAAAATGTTTGTAGCGAAGATGCTTATGGTGAAAATACCAGACCCACTGTACAGTATTCCATCTCCATATGGATATAACACCATTTATTTACCTGGTCCATTATGAGAGATATTTAGAACTTTTTAGGGTTTGCTTCTACACCTTACAATTATACAATTATCATGGGAACATCTGTTCTTAATTTCCTTCCCTCACTCTCCATCTTGAATCATGAGTAAACTCTCATGAACAATCATTAGGTTGCTGCATATAGTCAAAGGTCTTAGGTAGTGAAAGAACATTGCTATGATTTCCATCTGAGAAACTAACGTCTTGGGATGCTCTTTAGACTGCATGAATGTCTTTTCAGTCTCTTTCTCCTTCAACCACATTTGATCTCCCCTTATTTATCCCTTTGGTCTCTCTAACTCAGCACCCCAGGTTCTTTTTTGCTTCTGATCAAGTATTTTTCAAAGCCTAGCTTTTAGGAAAATTCTGTAACAGAAAGTTAGTTTTTATTGTCCCTAGCTTTTGCTTTCTTTCCTTTTCTTTTTCTTACCCTCTTTTGTTTCTCTCCCACACTTCAATTTTAGGGTCTTCTTCTAAGAAAGGAAGCAAGTGCAATCATTATTTAGTAAAAATATTTGCATTTTGTGTCATTTCTTATATTTAATAAGCACCTTGTCTTCAGATAAAGCTTTTCAGGATCATTTGAGCAATTAGAGAAAGTTTTTTGGGCTGAGGAGTGTTCTTATAGTCTTAATTTAACAGCACATAGACTTATTTTCATGTTTTACCTTATTTTGGGGCCCTAAGCTTTACACATCACCTTACCAGTACTGTGTTTCTCCAAGGGCACCGTACTGTCTTCATAGTGACGTAACACTTCCCAGTCATACACGTCTTTATGATCTCCACAGACAGGGTCTTACTCCAGGGTCAGTTGATGGTGAAGCCTGACTGGAAAGAAGAAATTCAGGCTGGGAGCACTACACCATCCAATTGATTCTAAACACACTGTCCGGGAAATATACATGTTAAATCACACTCTGCATAGGTTTAGTCAGTCAGCTTTAGAAAGTTTATCTTATGAAACTGCCAATCTTTGATGACCCTTTGACAGTCTCTCCTTGGACAAACTTTAGAGGCTTTTCTGGATCCTGTTCCCAACTAAGCCTCAACCTACGGGCTTTTGTGTCTGTCTGCATTGTCGAAATCTAGCCAGAATCTCTCATTCTTGGTAGCTGATTACCTTCCATATCTAATTGGATTCCTCATGCTCTAGCATGATCCCAGGTGAGGTCTGTTCCCCTCAGCCTGCCTTCAGCAAGAATCCTGGTAGGTCAGCTTAGCTAGAACCCCCCCTTACTCCTGATTTTTCTTAGTAATTTTTCATCCACTGACTCCCTCACCCCCTGTTCATTGACTATAAATTCCCCTTCTTCCTTGTAGGATTCAGAGATGAGCCCAATCTCTCTTCTCTACTGCAACACCCCATTGTAGTAAGGCCTATACCTGCCACTATTGTCCCCTGAATAAAGTCTGATTTACTGTATTTTAACAAGTATCACCGAATAATGCCTTCTTTTAACCCCTTTCGCCTGCCCAGCCTCATGTATGTCAGGCATGACAGTACGCCCAGAGGTGGTGGTCAAGGTTCAAACTCTTAGGAGGCAATAAACAAAGGATATATTTTCTCTCTTTTCTCTCCCCTTCCTTCCTTTTTAATTCTCTCTCTTTCACTCTGCTTCTTTTATTCCTAGTTTTTCTCTTTGTCCTTCCTTCCTTTTTCATCCCACCATGTTCCATGAGTATCTTTGTTCTCATTACAACAGCAGTTTCGAAGTTAAATGCTCTGGTGTACAGTGTGAATTACTCAGATTTGTCTCATATAGACAAACAATTTCTTAAACTTACCCTTCTTAAGAGAACACATAATTCTGCATAATTATGGATTTTAAGACACTTGAAAAATATCTATCTTTTATGTCTTTTGGGAAAAATGCCTTATACTTCATTAGGCTATAGGCAAGTTTGAATTCCTATAATCGCTTTATTTTTCCAATTGCTCTAAAGTTGAGATTTTATAAAATGAATTTAATTCACAGACGGTTTTATTGTAAATTTTTCAGTAGCATATATAAGTATTACTTAATTCAATGTTGCTTTTTTTTCTGTGTTTAGTTTAGGGCTTAGAATGTAACTTCCAGTACAGAGATTTGCTGTTTACTCCATGGACCAATAAGAATGAGCTGCATTTGCAGGTCACACTCCTGCCAGGAGCTGTGTCAATAGACGGTTTTAGAGAGAAGAGATAGGAATAGCATACTGAATGTTTCTCAGAATAACACCAGGGGTCACTGTAAGCTAGAAACTTTTAAACATGTCTGGAAAAGTTGAGTTAATGTTAATCACATGATTTTTATTTCAATACTTGCTGGTTGGTGAGATCATTTTTAATGCCTGGTTTCATAGCTGCCAATATTACCTTTAATCATCTTTAACCTGTCCAATTTTAGGTCAACTGAAAATAAAAATTCTTCCTTTAGGATTTCTAGAAGAAGCACTGTTATAATCAGATCAACAATACCATATTAGGCTTTCAAGAATGTTGGGAATCTTTTTTCCCCCGGCAAAATTAGGTACAATGTTTAGTACACTAGATAAAGCCAGATTTAACATCAAGAAACATGAGTTCTTGAATTTGCTGCATGTATAATCTTTGTCCTAAATTTCCATCTGTTGGGAAGAGACTAGATTAGATGATTTCTAAGATTCTGTCCAGCTCATGGTTTTGTGATGACACAATTCAACTTGAACATCTCTTCTTTTTCAGTATTCCAACACTACACAGAAGGTCACAGAACTTTTTCATGCCATCTGTTTAGGAAAAGACCTTGAGGGAAAACAGAACCGGACGAGGGCTATTCTAGAGATTTAAATCAACTGAAGAAGACCCAATTGGGATTCATGACCACAGAGGACACACCTAAATTCTTTCCTTAAAAACAGCCAAATCCACACCACACAGTCTGGGCCTGATGCTTTCTTTCATGCATACATATACTCAGACATAACCTCACTTTCAACTTAATTCAGTATTATGTAACTCCTTTCCCACCAGCATAATGAAACATCATTTAAAATGAAGTGGTAAACCCTGGTTGGGGAGTGGGGGTGTTGCCCTCATCCAGGGGCCACTAGCTGGAGCCTGCATAACCAGAAGAGGGAAGGTAATTCCTATTCTGTCAGGTGAGGACACTTTTCCCATGTGAAACTTTATCTCCTGCTTCTAAGAAAAGGAAGGAAGGTCCTTCCTCACCCCAGCAACAGCACACTCACCATCGCTTGCAGCCAATGAGAATCTGTCACAACATTTTGCTCTTCTCCAGTGATCTGTTCAAAATAAACCTCCCCAATTTCTTCCTAAAACCTAATAAAAGCCGGCCTTGCCTTTGTGCCTTCGGACTTGCCTGTGGTTTGCCATAGCTGGCTTGTCCTGAATTGCAATTCCTCTGCTATTCCTGAATAAACTCATTTTGCTAGTAAAATCCTGGCTATTTTATTTTTTAAGGTTGACACCCTCTATTTTCCAACACTCCCTCAGGCACATATGAGCCAGTCAGTGAAATGTTTCTCTGTATTAGCCCTCAGCCAGGGGCTTTAGAAAGACTCCCTGGTTACTCTCAGCTGTGTCCTCAAGCTCCCCCAACCTCAAATCTATGTTTAAGCCAGCCCTGCTCCCACAGGACCGCCGACCTGGCCTTCAACAAATTGATAAATTCCCTTCCTGTCCCTTCCCTGTCTGTGCATGGTCCTGCTCCCAAAGCAGGGACTGTGTGCCGGGGTAAACGACTGCACCAGTAAGCGTTCTCTGTGCCACTCCCCTTCCACTCTCACATTCACTTTTTTGAACAGTAATCTAGCTCTTATCCATGAGTATATTTTGCATCTCCAATAACATTTTAAGCTCCCATGAAAAGTGGTCAAATCCCTTCCTCCAGCACAGACTCTCCATCAACAACCTTGCAGAGAACAACTTTCAGTGTATCAGTAACTAAATCTGGAGGACAGAATAAAACATTATTCTTTGTTTTGACTTCATAGGACCCCTTCCTGGTCCTGTGGATCACTTATTGTGTCGATGACAGAAATCCTCCCGACACCTTGCCCCCTTTTTTTGGCCACATATGATATACCTCAGTTTTACTTAAATCTGGTTATATGGCCTTTGGTGTTAGATCTCATAAACTTCAAACACTTCTTAATTTTGAAATGCATAATGACTCTGAGTGAAGGAAAAGGCTAGGCCTGGCAGAGCATTAGTCTATAAATAAATGTTTAACAGTAAACAATCGAGAATCACTGTAAACATTGCAATGCAAATTTCTTCTTAGTCTTACTTGGTTAAAAACATGGGGTGGGACAGGGTAATTGAAAACTAACAAATAGTCCTTAGGAGGACCTGGATTAATTTGGGGGTGTCCACAAATCATAAAAACACCTACATATGGCTTCATTCCAGCAAGAGAAATATTTACTTTTTTCAGCTCTCCTTTCAACAAATATTATTGAGCAATAACTGATGGTGACTTTATGGAGCTTAGCCTTGAGCATTCTATAAAACCTCACCACTCTCTTCTTTATGACAAAGCTACAGTTTATTTGAATGCTTGTTTAACCATTGTGTTCCAGGATAGAATTTCACTGCAATTCCTACATTCATAATATGACAGTTTTGCAAACCCTACTGGTGAGTCCAGGAACAAATTCTTGTGGTTGGGAATTTCGTATATGAAAGGGGGAGAAACTATCCTGTATGTGGTGTTGGGATCTCAGGGCATTCACATCTATACTCATCTCTTACCACCCTCAGAATACAACAGAAAGATTATCAGTCCAGGTGTATGTGCCAAAACCATAGGAGTACTAAAAACAAGTGTAAAGGAAAAAAATCACTCTTCTACTCAATACTTTACTACAACACCGCTTCACTCTGATACCAGATGGGGTTTTCTACACATCAAGCAATTCTGTGATAGCAGCCAGGTACCTTCCATTTAACTCAATTATGACACTATCTACTTGGTGGCATTAGATCCCACAGGTTAAGGGTTCAGTCAGACAAGGAGGCTTTCCCATCCCCTCAGTTCCTCCTCTCATGCAACACAGATATACTAGTGAATCTTCCTGAAGACCAAGAGTTGTATGATGTTTTGAGATCCCATCTACTTTGGTAATTCTGTGATCAAGAAAAGACATCTACCCCCACATTCATTGCAGCATTGTTTATAGTAGTCAAGATATGGAAACAACCTAAGTGTCCATCGATGGATGAACGATGTGTGTGTATATATATATACATATATATATATATATACACACACACACACACACACACACACACACACAACAGACAGAATGTATGCAGCCATACAAAAAGAATGAAATCCTGTCATTTGCAACAACATGGATGGATCTTGGGGATGTTTTGCTGAGTGAAGTAAGTCAGACAGAGAAAGACAAATACTGTACAAACTTCCAATTATATATTGATCAAGTTCTGGGGATGTAATATACATTATGGTGACCATAGTTAGCAATACTGTATTTATATATCTGCAAGTTGTTAAGAGAGGAGATCTAAAAAGTTCTTATCACAAGAAAAAAATTGTAACTATATGAGGTGATGGGTGCTAACTAAATTTGTAGTAATCATTTCACAATATCTACATATATCAAATCGTTATGTTGTGCATGTAAGACTAATACAATGCTGTGTGTTAATTATATCTCAATGAAACTGGGGAAAAGTTAAATAAGCAAAAGTCTGAAAGGATAAAACACTGACCTGCTAAGAGTGATTAATGTCAGGAGCAGAGTGGGGTGTCTGGTGTTGGACAGAGCTCTTCTTTGTGCTTTGAATCTGTTCTGTAGCTTGAAACGTGTGGCCTGCAGTGTGCCTCAACAGCGCTGTCTCTCCTGTAGCTTGCAGCCAGCTTGCAGACTAGGAGAAGCAGCCAATAAATGTAACGCAACATCACAAGCACCAAGCTGTGTGATGTAAGCACTCCATTTAGGATCCCAGATTTAGAAAACTACTATTACAGTTCTTTTAAAAACAATGGTGCAAAATTGCACACTAAATTGACTAGTGACTCAGATTCAGGTCTTAAGCAGCTTATCCTCTGTGATAGACATACCAATCCAGATATATACAAACCAGAACAAAAATGTTAACCCACAGCATGCTGCTAAAATTCAGTATTTATTATTCAAAATAAACAGGCAAATCGAAGGATGGAGACAATAGAAAGAGTAAATGCAAGTGGAAGATTAGTAAGAATACTTTTCAGTTTTTGGGTCAGGTGGGGCAAATACAAGAAACAGAGTTCCTATCACCAAACTATAGATCTTAGCACTTTAGAGGGTCATAAACTCCTTCTGGAACTTGTTTAAAGTTGTAGACACTCTGACCCAGAAAAATGCACACTATTCAATGTTTACCAATAGAAAACCAAGGATCTCAGGTTGAGAAACTATCATAGACATTTTATCTTTGGTTTCTCTTATTTGTAAAGGATAAGTAATGGTAAGTTGTACTGTAGGTTTGCTTGTAATACCGTTAGATCTGTCCTGGGAATAATATAGCACCAGGCAAGCTTGCTTCACAAAAGCCATTGGCCATTCTTGATGAAGTGAAATCTTATTTATTAGCCACCTGATCTAAATATGAATAGGCATTTTTTCCACAAAAACCAGTCATACTCAAGATAAAGACTTGTGGTCATCGTTTGGATTATTTATAAATCACCCCTCCAAAAATCAATGAGTGAGGGGAAAAAAAGTGAGAGGGAAGTGTGTGTAGTTTTCAGTCATCAATGATCACTGCCATGAAGTTCATTTTCAAGAATGTGATCTTACATCATGTGACTTGCTAGGTGATTGCCGTTCCTTCTTCCTGTGGAAACTAGTTGACCTGTATGTATTTTATTATGATGTAGACAGGGTATACATTTACTCCTGCCTTTGCGGTTCCATTCTTCCTCATGGTGGGAGCTCATCAGAATGTGACACAGTCTTGTTAGACATTCCTTTGCTTGGAGCCGCTGGAGAGCCAAGAGGCTTGATCACACAACGATTAAAATGCAGAGTGTATTAGAGAAGACACACGTTAATTAAATGAAGAAAAATTGTTTACATAGAAAAGATATTTATTTATTTTTTTAATATAATTTATTTTATTATCATTAATTTACAATTACATGTGCAATATTACGATTATTAAACTACCCCTTCATCAGGTCCCCCCCACCCACCCCATTACAGTCACTGTCCATCAGCGTAGTGAGATGCTATAGAATCACTACTTGTCTTCTCTGAGTTGTACTGCCCTCCCCGTGCCCCCTCAACATTACATCTGCTAATCGTAATGCCCCTTTTTCCCTCTTATCCCTCCCTTCCCGCCCATTTTCCCCAGTCCCTTTCCCTTTGGTAACTATTAGTCCGTTCTTGGGTTCTGTGAGTCTGCTGCTGTTTTGTTCCTTCAGTATTTTTCTTTGTTCTTATACTCCACATATGAGTGAAATCATTTGATACTTGTCTTTTTCGGCTTGGCTTATTTCACTGAGCATAATACCCTCTAGCTCCATCCATGTTGTTGCAAATGGTAGGATTTGTTTTCTTCTTATGGCTGAATAATATTCCATTGTGTATATGTACAACATCTTCTTTATCCATTCATCTACTGATGGACACTTAGGTTGCTTCCATTTCTTGGCTATTGTAAATAGTGCTGCAATAAACATAGGGGTGCATATGTCTTTTTCAAACTGGGCTGCTGCATTCTTAGGGTAAATTCCTAGGAGTGGAATTCCTGGGTCAAATGGTATTTCTATTTTGAGTTTTTTGAGGAACCTCCATACTGCTTTCCACAATGGTTGAACTAATTTGCAGTCCCACCAGCAGTGTAGGAGGGTTCCCTTTTCTCCACATCCTCGCCAACATTTGTTGTTGTTTGTGTTTTGGATGTTGGCCATCCTCACTGGTGTGAGGTGATATCTCATTGTGGTTTTAATCTGCATTTCTCTGATGATTAGCGATGTGGAGCATCTTTTCATGTGCCTGTTGGCCATCTGAATTTCTTCTTTGGAGAAGTGTCTATTCATGTCCTCTGCCCATTTCTTAATTGGATTATTTGCTTTCTGTTTGTTAAGGTGCATGAGTTCTTTTATATTTTGGATGTCAACCCTTTATCAGATACGTTTTATATGAATATATTCTCCCATACTGTAGGATGTCTTTTTGTTCTACTGATGGTGTCCTTTGCTGTACAGAAGCTTTTCAGCTTCATATAGTCCCACTTGTTCATTTTTGCTTTTGTTTCCCTTGCCCGGGAGATATGTTCATGAAGAAGTTGCTCATGTTTATGTCCAAGAGATTTTTGCCTATGTTTTTTTCTAAGAGTTTTATGGTTTCATGACTTACATTCAGGTCTTTGATCCACCTTGAGTTTACCTTTGTGTATGGGGCTAGACAGTAGTCCAGTTTCATTCTCTTACATGTAGCTGTCCAGTTTTTCCAACACCAGCTGCTGAAGAGGCTGTCATCTCCCATTGTATATCCAAGGCTCCTTTATCAAATATTAATTGACTGTATATGTTTGGGTTAATGTTTGGATTTTCTATTCTGTTCCACTGGTCTGTGGGTCTGTTTTTGTGCCAATACCAAATTGTCTTGATTACTGTGGCTTTGTAGTAGAGCTTGAAGTCAGGGAGTGTAATTCCCCCTGTTTTATTCCTCCTTCTCAGGATTGCTTTGGCTATTCGGGGTCTTTTGTGGTTCCATATGAATTTTAGAATTATTTGTTCCAGTTCATTGAAGAAAGCTGTTGGTAGTTTGATAGGGATTGCATTGAATCTGTAGATTGCTTTAGGTAGTATAGCCATTTTGACAATATTTATTCTTCCTAGCCAAGAGCATGGGATGCATTTCCATTTGTTAGTGTCCTCTTTAATTTCTCTTAGGAGTGTCTTGTAGTTTTCAGAGTACAGGTCTTTCACTTCCTTCGTTAGGTTTATTCCTAGGTATTTTATTCTTTTTGATGCAATTGTGAATGGAATTGTTTTTCTGATTTCTCTTTCTGTTAGTTCATCATTAGTGTATAGGAAAGCAACAGATTTCTGTGTGTTAATTTTGTATCCTGCAACTTTGCTGAATTCAGATATTAGTTTTAGTAGTTTTGGAATGGAATCTTTAGGGTTTTTTATGTACAGTATCATGTCATCTGCAAATAGTGACAATTTGACTTCTTCTTTACCAATCTGGATGCCTTGTATGTCTTTGTTTTGTCTGATTGCTGTGGCTAGGACCTCCAGTACTATGTTGAATAACAGTGGAGAGAGTGGGCATCCCTGTCTTGTTCCCGATGTTAGATGAAAAGCTTTCAGCGTCTCGCCGTTAAGTATGATGTTAGCTGTGGGTTTGTCATATATAGCCTTTATGATGTTGAGGTACTTGCCGCCTATACCCATTTTGTTGAGAGTTTTAATCATGAATGGATGCTGAATTTTGTCAAATGCTTTTTCAGCATCTATGGAGATGATCATGTGGTTTTTGTTCTTCTTTTTGTTGATGTGGTGGATGATGTTGATGGATTTTCGAATGTTGTACCATCCTTGCATCCCTGGGATGAATCCCACTTGATCATGGTGTATGATCCTCTTGATGTATTTTTGAATTGGTTTGCTAATATTTTGTTGAGTATTTTTGCATCTACGTTCATCAGGGATATTGGTCTGTAATTTTCTTTTTTGGTGAGGTCTTTGCCCGGTTTTGGTATTAGAGTGATGCTGGCTTCATAGAATGAGTTTGGAAGTATTCCCTCCTCTTCTATTTTTTGGAAAACTTAAAGGAGAATCGGTGTTATTTCTTCTCTATATGTCTGGTAGAATTCAGAGGTGAATCCATCAGGCCCGGGGGTTTTGTTCTTGGGTAGGTTTTTGATTACCAATTCGATTTCATCACTGGTGATTGGTCTGTTTAGTTTTTCTGTTTCTTGCTTGGTCAGTCTTGGAAGGATGTATTTTTCTAAGAAGTTGTCCATTTCTTCTATGTTTTCCAGCTTGTTAGCATATAGATTCTCATAATATTCTCTTATGATTCTTTGTATTTCTGTGGGGTCCTTCGTGATTTTTCCTTTCTCATTTCTGATTGTGTTTATGTGTGTAGATTCTCTTTTTCTCTTAATGAGTCTGGCTAGGGGTTTATCTATTTTGTTTATTTTTTCAAAGAACCAGCTCTTGGTTTTATTGATTTTTTTCTATTGTTTTATTCTTCTCAATTTTATTTATTTCTTCTCTAATCTTTATTATGTCCCTCCTTCTGGTGACTTTGGGCCTCATTTGTTCTTCTTTTTCCAATTTCAGTAATTGTGTCTTCAGACTATTCATTTGGGAATGTTCTTCCTTCTTTATACAGGCCTGGACTGCAATATACTTTCCTCTTAGAACTGCCTTTGCTGCGTCCCACAGAAGTTGTGGCTTTGTGTTGTTGTTGTCATTAGTCTCCATATATTCTTTGATTTCTGTTTTGATTTGGTCGTTAACCCATTGATTAATTAGGAGAATGTTGTTAAGTCTCCATGTATTTGTGAGCCTTTTGATTTCTTTCTAAAATTTATTTCTAGTTTTATACCTTTGTGATCTGAGAAGTTGGTTGGTAGAATTTCAATATTTTTGAAATTACTGAGGTTCTTTTTGTGGCCTAGTATGTGGTCTATTCTGGAAAATGTTCCATGTGCACTTTAGAAGAATGTGTATCCTGTTGCTCTTGGGTGTAGGGTTCTGTATATGTCTGTTAGGTCCATCTGTTCTAGTGTGTTGTTCAGTGCCTCTGTGTCTTTACTTATTTTCTGTCTGGTTGTTCTGTCCTTTGGAGTGAGTGGTGTGTTGAAGTCTCCTATAATGAATGCATTGCTTTCTATTTCCTCCTTTAATTCTGTTAGTATTTGTTTCACATATGCCGGCACTCCTGTGTTGGGTGCATATATATTTACATGATTATATCCTCTTGTTGGACTGACCCCTTTATCATTATGTAATGTCCTTCTTTATCTCTTGCTACTTTCTTCGTTTTGAGGTCTATTTTGTCTGATTCAAGTACTACAACACCTGCTTTTTTTCCCTGTTGTTTGCATGAAATATCTTTTTCCATCCCTTTATCTTTAGTCTGTGTGTATCTTTGGGTTTGAGGTGAGTCTCTTGTAAGCAGCATATAGATTGGTCTTGCTTTTTTATCCATTCTGTTACTCTGCGTCTTTTGATTGGTGCATTCAGTCCATTTACAGTTAGGGTGATTATCGATAGATATGTACTTATTGCCATTGCTGGCTTTACATTTGTGGTTACCAAAGTTTCAAGGGTAGCTTCTTTACTATCTAGGAGTCTAACTTAACTTTCTTGTCAAGTTATTGTAAACACAGTCTGATGATTTATTTCTCTCCCTTCTTATTCTTCCTCCTTCATTCTTTATATATTTGGTGTTTTATTCTTTGCCTTTAGTTAGTATTTGGTTGGTCTGCTTTCTTTGCTATGATTTTATTTTCTCTGGTGACATCTTTTTAGCCTTAGGAGTGCTTCCATCTAGAGCAGTCCCTTTAAGATATCCTGTAGCTCGGTTTATGGGAGGCAAATTCCCTCAGCTTTCGCTTGCCTGGGAATTGTTTAATCCCACCCTCAAATTTAAATGATAATTGTGCTGGATACAATATTCTTGGTTCGAGGCCCTTCTGTTTCGTTATGTTAAATATATCATGCCATTCTCTTCTGGCCTGTAAGGTTTCTGTTAGAAATCTGATGATAGTGTGATGGGTTTTCCTTTGTAGGTGATGTTTTTTCTCTCTCTAGCTGCCTTTAATACTGTCCTTATCTTTGATCTTTGCTATTTTAATTATTATGTGTCTTGGTGTTGTCTTTTTCTTGGGTCCCTTGTGTTGGGAGATCTGTGGGCTTCCATGGTCTGAGAGACTATTTCCTTCCCCAGCATGGGGAAGTTTTCAGCAATTATTTCTTCAAAGACACTTTCTATCCGTTTTTCTCTCTTCTTCTTCTTCTGGTACTCCTTTAATGCGAATATTGTTACGTTCGGATTGGTCACACGGTTCTCTTAATATTCTTTCATTCTTAGAGATCCTTTCATCTCTCTCTGCCTCAGCTTCTCTGTATTCCTGTTCTCTGATTTCTATTCCATTAACAGTCTCTTGCATCTTGTCCAGTCTACTGCTAAGCCCATCGATGGCTTGCCTCATTTCTGCATTGTCTTTCCTCACTTCCTCCCTTAGCTCTTGCATATGTCTCTGTAGATCCATCAGTATAGTTATGACTTTTATTCTGAATTCTTTTTCAGGAAGATTGTGCATGTCCATCCCATCAGGCTCCCTCTCTGGGGTTGTCTGGGTGATCCTAATCTGGACCGTATTCCTCTGTCTTTTCATGGCGATACGAGTGGTTGCTAGTAGGAGCCACGTGTGTCAGCTGGGAGAACAAAGTCCCTTCTTGCTTGTTGTTCTCCTTGCCCTTCTCCCAGGCCTGAGGTGTTTTCCTGCACACCGGGATGCAGTCTCTGGGATAATCCCCTGAACTGCCTGTGTGCAGGGTCGCCCTCAGCCTGGACCTGGCTCTGGGGCTCTTCCCCCTAAGCTGCCCACCCACTGGAGTCTGTGGCGCTGGCCGGGGAGGGAACGAATGGCAGGCTGCTGATCTCTGTGGGAAGCCTTGGCGCGGCTGCTTTACCCGGCCGCTGGCCAAGGGGTCCGAAATTCCCCAAGACTCCGAGCCTGCTGGGCTGAGTGCTCTGGGACGATTTTGTTCCAGTGCTGGGCCCTTGTCTCTTTAAGACTTTTAAAAAAGCGCCCGTTTTTCTTTTGTCCCAGGGAGCTGGCTGAGAGGACCCTCTTCCGTTCTGCATCTCAGATCCTGCACTTCTATTTCTCTAATCTCTGATTCACCATGCGATGTGTGTCCTTGCTCCAGGCGCAGATCACAACGGCTGGTTATTTGGCGGGGCCTGTGCTTCCACTCCCTCCCCGCTCTGAATTTTTTCCTCCCACTGGTGCGCTGGGGTGGGGGAGTGCTCGGGTCCCACCAGGTTGAGGCTTTGTTTCTTACCCGCTTCGTGAGGCGTTGAGTTCTCGCAGGTGTAGCTGTAGCCTGGCTGTTGTCCTGAATCTTCTGGTCTCTCTTTTGGGAATAGTTGTATTTGTTGTATTTTCATAAATATATATGGTTTGAGGAGGAGATTTCCACCGCCCTGCTCACGCCGCCATCTTCCCTGGAGTTCAGACTGCCACTGTTTTGAAGTGGCAAAGTAGAAATATTTCATCTTACCAACTCATACTTTCTAGGTACTCTGTTTCACAGATAGTCCATAGTGCCAGTGGAAATCAAAGATACATAAGGTCAGGTGAGGAGAGTTTTCTACAGGAGGTTCCCTATTTTTACTCAGATTATTCCTTACTCTTACTTATTCCTATGTCAGTCCAGGAGTGCTCTTAGCTTTTATCTGTTTCCCTTACTAAAGACAGAAGGATCCTGAAGCTCACCTGCAAGGCTTTCTAGGTCTTAGGTAACCAGAGGGGCTCATAAGGAGGCATAAAATTAAAACTGTATCTGTGTTCGAAAGTTATCTATTTAGCTAAAGACTATTATGTGCTATTTCTTCACTAACACACATTAACACATATTTGAAATTTATAATTGTACCCAGAATTTTAAAGGGCAATCAAGGAGGTTTTTCCATTTGTTTGTTTTTGTAGCATGGTTGGGAGTTATTTTGCAAAAGAAAATCAGCAGATAGAAACAGTCCTCTGGTTACTATCCTCCAAGAATTCCAATTTTCCATATGAACAAAACCATATTGTAGTAAGGAATTTCAGAGTGGTGTTTCATCTCCTTAACTGCTGTTAAATTCCACTATGGGATACAGGTAAACCCCTGCCTAATATAAAAGAGCCAACACTTTTTGGTTTGAATAATCTCAGATGCAGTGAATTACTGTCTGGGAAGCATCTGATATTTCACTTCCTAATCTTGCTCCATTTTTCCATCACAAACAGCTTACTATTGGAAAGGAAGGGGGCTGAGTCCTCTTTTGCGTTGGTGAAGTAACAGGGATCCCTGGTCAGGGGAAAGCACAATGATCCTATGGGCCAGAACATGAAGGAGAGAAAAAGAGAGTTTCAGGAACAGGGCAGATTCTAGGGCAGCACCAAGACGCCTGAAAATCCTAGATTCTCTAAGGCAATGATCATCAAAATGGAATGTCAGACCAACATCAGCACCCCACCTGAGAGCTTGTTAGATACACAGAATCTCAAGCCTCAGCTCACACAGAATAAAAACCTGCATTTTAACAAAATCCATGTTATTTTTATGCTACATTAAAGTTTGAGAAGCACCAGTAAAAAAATCAAGAGTTTTAGCCTTTTATGCCATAATGGTCATGCCTTATTTAGGATTCTTATAAGACAGTCACCCTAAAATGTATTTGGATTTAGGAAGTACTTGGAACAGGGCACAGGACCATGTAGGGTAAGGTGGTTCCTTACCCTGTTCCTGAGTTAGCTCACAGCTTGCTTACCCAAATGACTCAGTCAAGGAATACTTAACATACTCCTGTGAATAAGGTACTCACGCATGTGTTACAGAGGATATATATTCTTTACAAAACCTTAATTTTTGTGACTGGGAGACAGGCTATCTCTAACATAGGAAATAATACCAATATCATCCTGTTAGACTCTACTCTTATGCACTAATGTATTAGACCTTTTTAGACTCCAACTAGCTGCCATGAGAAATAGGCATGTTGCTTTATTGAATGTTTTATGCAACCAAATGTAAACTGCATGTTATTATATGGATTTAGACTTGTTCTTTCCATGTGCACATTTTACTCTTCATCAGATGAATCAAATTTAAATACTACATTGCAAATTCAAGAAGCTCTTGGCTGTATAAATTCACCTTCAATTTTAAGCATCGTGCTGTGTAAAGAAAACAAAAATAAAGGGTTTGAAAAGCAGAAACTGCTGTATAGAACAGTGTGTTCATTACTTTAAGATCATCCAGAGAAATAAACTGAATTTTTTTCCAATTAATTTGACTGTTTTTTAAAAAAGTCAGGCTATAGTACTTTTTCCACCTATACTGGCCAAGAGTAATCTGCTCTTGTATGAACCAATCAACAGCTATTGATTATTGAATGGCTACTACAAAAGAAACACTGAAAGATATAAATATATAGGATAGGAAACTTGATCTTCAGAAGTCTACAGTCTAGACCAAGAGAAACAAAGATGCACATAAAAATAATAATTAAGATAGTGTAAACTTTCAAACAAGGCACACAAACAAATGTGCAGAAGTTAACTGTGGCCTCAGAGGATCAGGAAAGCTTCACAGGGCATGTAATTTGAGCTGGGAGTTGAAGCTCAATCTAAATTTAACAAAATATAGAATTAGTAGCTGTCCTGAGTAATATATTCTCCCTCAGCCACAGTTCTTATGGTGCTTTTCCCAAAAGAAGCGTTACCTTGGGGCCCTCTCATAGCAGAGATCTGATTCAAAGGTTCAAATGTGTTAGTCTTAATTAACCATCAAGTAAAGAAAATGATCAATCTCGGTGCTAACGTATCTAATGCTGCATGGAGCTTGTCTAATTTTCAGGCAAAATGTCAATGTAGTAGCTAAATTTCATTATCCTTGTGGATTTTTTCCCTCCTACTTTTGGCCAAGCAGAATATTAGTTGAAAATAGTACCATGGAACTAAACAGCGACTGCCGCCCTTTACTGTGGACTCAAGGTGTCCTCCAGGGCCATGCTTTTCACACACAGGGTGTAATAAATGTTGTTGGCCAATGAATTAAATAAAAGAACGATTCTGGCAAAGCTTTGGAGCTCATGTTTTCGGCGTTACAAGCAGAAAAAGTACTCAACAGCAAAAAAAAAAAAAAAGAACAAAAAAAAGTCTTGGATTTGATTACCAGTTGGCTTATTTTTATTAGCAGTAGCTTATTTTTTTGTTTACCATTCAACCTGACCTGCTTGAAGGCTGAAGTAAAAATAAGGGGTCTCTAACACTATGTGGAAGAACAACTTTTAAAAGGGTGAACACAAGATCTCATACAAATGTAAAATGAACACATAGCCAAAGACTGTACTCAATTCATTAGTTAATGAGAGAAATGGCAAAAGACTGGGTTCAAATGAGAATTTGAGGAGCTAGGTATTTATAACTTAATAAAGAGATATTATGATAAAATTACTAGGTGATAGGAATTTACCCTAAAAATGCAGGACCCAGTTTGAAAAAGACATATGCACCCTATGTTTATCGCAGCACTATTTACAATAGTCAAGATATGGAAGCAACTTAAGTGTCCATCAGTAGATGAACAGATAAAGAAGATGTGGTACATATACACAATGGAATACTATTCAGCCATAAGAAGAAAACAAATCCTACCATTTGCAACAACATGGATGGAGCTAGAGGATATTATGCTCAGTGAAACAAGCCAGGCAGAGAAAGACAAGCATGAAATGATTTCACTCATCTGTGGAGTATAAGAACAAAGCAAAAACTGAAGGAACAAAACAGCAGCAGACTCACAGAACCCAAGAATGGACTAACAGTTACCAAAGGGAAAGGGACTGGGGAGGATGGGTGGGAAGGGAGGGATAAGGGGAAAAAGGGGCATTACAATTAGCACACATAATGTAGCGTGGGGGGGCAAGGGGAAGGCAGTATAACACAAATAAGTAGTGACTCTATAGCATCTTACTACGCTGATGGACAATGACTATAATGGGGTATGTGGTGGGGACTTGATAATGTGGGGAGTCTAGTAACCATAATGTTGGTCATGTAATTGTATATTAATGATACCAAAATAAAAAAAAATAAAAAAAAGAAGGCTCAGGGGAGCAGCTGGTCCTGCTGCCTGGGCAAATCCAATAGCCAGCCCCACCCCCGCGTGCCTGAAGCCTTGGTCCAGCACCGGCAGGACTTCTACCGGCCCTTCAACTGCAAGTTCTACCAGATGACCGGCCAGGACTTCAGCTGGGACTGACAGGGCCAGCCCAGCCCAGCCCAAGCCCTGCCTGGGGCCACTTAGTAACCTTAATTTATGCCTACCACCAGGCCAGATCAGGCTTTGTACACATGCTGGATAAAAAGAAATATTTAAGAAATAAAAATAGACTACTGGTGAGACACAAAACTAGTTAATGTCCTACAGGGCCATTAGCCATAACTCTTGGGGTTATCTTTTCCACTGGACAGAAATTATATGCATCTCTAACCAGACAAGGATCTACAAGTTAACCTCTGCTCCTAACAAGTTGTCAAATAACCCAGTGAATAAAAGGCAGTCAAAGGTGCTAGCCTGCAAGTGCACTGGAAGAATGCCAGTAATCTCTTGTATCTACTCCAAGTTTTGAATTAATTTTTCTAACATTCAGAAGAGGCTCTCAAAAAAGTAAAGGGCAAGGTCCAACATCATACTAGAATAATAGTATGCAGATCTCTAAAATGCGGACGACAATGTGCCAATTATAAAAGAACATTGTAAGAACAGGTATCCATTCTGTACAGTTTGAGGAAGTATGATTTGATTTATGTAATGACAAGACTCAGAAAAGTAGGGTACTTGAAATGTTCCAGTGAATAGTAATGAGCACAGAGGTCATCTACATGGCAACCTCAATGATCTGGAATCCAGAGAACCAAACTAGATATAAATTTAAAACGTACTTAAATCCAATTTGAGATTTAATTCTAATGCTCCTGCTTATCTGGAGAATGCTGGGTGCAGTCATACATCAGCAGAGAGATGGCTTTGGAGAGGAATTCATAATCCATGCGTACCCAGGGCCATAAGTTAGAATACACAGCACTATTAAATCTGAAGGCATCAGTGCCTATAGTAAAGTCCTACAAATCTTTACAAGTCTCAGTTACCAAAAATCCTAAATTATTTTCCAATAACCTCCGCTCAGAAAATATGCAACTATATAGTTCACAAATGCTTCTATGAAAAGTATTTTAAAATGGAAAACTGTAGAACTGGGCACAAGATGGCTGCATAGAGAGCCTGAGCCCACCTCCTTCCACATACACACCGAATCTATAGCTACACACAGAGCAGTTCACCCCGAGGAAGAAAGGAGGCCAGAGTGGACAGCTTCTGCACAATCAGGGATAAAAGAGGACATGAAAGAACATCAGGGAAGGAGAGATTAAAGATGGCGGCATGAGAGGTGAGACAGAGAACTCCTCCCAAAACCACATATAAGAAAATATGGTAAATACAACTAATCCTAAAAAAGCAACAGGAAAGAAGGCTGTGCAAGACTGCATACACCTGGAGAACAGAGCAGACCTCATGAAAAAGGGTAACGTACCAAAGCCGTGACCCAACAGGGACCAAGCCCTTCCCCACCCCAGCTCACCAGCTAGGAAGAGAAAAGGAGTGGAGAGGGGTGGAAGCCTAGAACTGCAGAAGACGCAGCCCTGGAGATCTGCTTTGAGAGCACAAACCTACCTGTATGGTGCTCTGGAGATTACTGGGGTTGGAAAGCTAAGACAGGTGGAATACTTGGAGAGACTGAGATTCCAGCCATTTGTGAAGGGATCCACATCTGCCTTCTCTGGGACAAAGGAAAAAGGGGCGGTCTGAGAGACTTCCTAGCAGCAAGAGTGCTGCTGAAGGGGTGGGGATTGCACGGAGCTTGCTCAGAAGAAGGGATAGGTGGACAAGGTTGTCTAGGCACGCTCTGCCCAGCAGGTGGGGAACATTTCAGGAGCTTCAGGCACTCCATCCCCCTGGCTGGCTACTCAGCAGTGAGGCCCCCCACTGTGATATGCACCCTGCCGCGCCTTCCTCCTGGAGAACCGGCACTGGCTCGCAAACCGGAGGTCCCGGTCCTGGTGTCAGACAAGCCAGATGGAAGCACAGTCTACGGCACAGATCTCCCAAAACAACGGACCCAAGGAAGACAACACCAAGACATATAATAATTAAAATGGCAAAGATCAAGGATAAGGACAGACTTTTAAAAGCAGCTAGAGAGAGAAAAAAAGATCACATACAAAGGAAAACCCATCAGGCTATCATCAGACTTCTCAACAAAAACTTTACAGGCCAGAAGGGAGTGGCATGATATAGTTAATGCAACGAAGAATACTCTACCCAGCAAGATTATCATTTAAATATGAAGGAGGGATTAAACAATTTTCAGATAAGCAAAAGCTGAGAGAATTTACCTCCCACAAACACTCTACACTGTATTTTGGAGATACTGCTATAGATGGAAGTGTTCCTAAGGTTAAACAGCTGTCACCAGGGGAAATAAAACCACAGTAAAGAAAATAGAACAATTAATTACTAAGCAGATGCAAAATCAAGTCAACTACCCCAAAGTCAATCAAGGGATAGACAAAGAGTACAGATTATGATACCTAATATATAAAGAATGAAGGAAGAAGAAAAGGAGAAAAAAAAGAACCTTTACACTGTGTTTGTAATAGCATACTAAGTGAGTTAAATTAGACTGTTAGATAGTAAAGGAATTACCCTTGAACCTTTGGCAAACACGAATCTAAAGCCTGCAATGGCAATAAGTACATACCTATCGATAATCACCCTCAGTGTAAATGGTCTGAATGCACCAATCAAAAGACACAGAGTCACTGAATGGATAGAAAAACAAGAACCGTCTACATACTGCCTACAAGAGACTCAGTTCAAACCCAAAGACATACACAGACTGAAAGTAAAGGGATGGAAAAAGGTATTTCATGCAACTAATAGGGATAAAAAAGCAGGAGTTGCAGTACTTGTATCAGACAAAATTAAGTCACAAGAGACAAAGAAGGACATCACATAATGATAAAGGGGTCAATCCAACAAGAGGATTTAACTATTATAAATATCTATGCACACAACAAAGGAACACCTACATATGTGAAACAAATACTAACAGAATTAAAGGGGGAAATAGAATGCAATGCATTCATTTTAGGAGATTTCAACACACCACTCACTCCAAAGGACAGATCAACCAGACAGAAAATAAGTAAGGAGACAGAGGCACTGAACAATGTATTAGAACAGATGGACCTAATGGACATCTACAGAACTCTACACCCAAAAGCAACAGAACACACATTCTTCCCAAGTGCACATGGAACATATTCAAGAATAGATCATATACTAGGCCACAAAAAGAGTTTCAGTCAATTCAAAAAGATTAAATTGTACCAACCAGCTTCTCAGACCATAAAGGTATGAAACTATAAATAAATTACACAATGAAAATGAAAAAGCCCACAAACACATGAAGGCTTAATAACATGTTCCTAAATAATCAATGGATCAATGACAAAATAAAAACAGAGATCAAACAATATATGGAGACAAACGACAATAATTCAACAACACAAAATCTGTGGGACGCAGCGAAGGCCGTGCTAAGAGGGAAGTATATTGCAATACAGGCCTACCTCAGGAAAGAAGAACAATCCCACATGAGCAGACTAAACTTACAATTAACAAAACTAGAAAAAAGAATAAATGAGGCCCAAAGTCGGTAGAAGGAGGGAAATAATAAAGATTAGAGCAGAAATAAATACGATCCAGAAGAATCAAACAATAGAAAGAATCAATAAAAGCAGGAGCTTGTTCTTTGTGAAAATAAACAAAATAGATAAGCCCTTACCCAGAATTACCAAGAAAAAAAGAGAGTTACACACATAAACAGAATCAGAAATGAGAAAGGAAAAGTCACTATGGACACCACAGAAATACAAAGAATTATGAGAGAATACTATGAAAAATTATATGGTAACAAACTGGATAACCTAAAGGAAATGGACAACTATCTAGAAAAATACAATCTTCCAAGGCTGACACAGGAAAACACAGAAAATCTGAACAGACCAATTACCAGCAACGAAATTGAACTGGTAATCAAAAAAGTACCTAAGAACAAAACCCGTGGACCAGATGGCTTCACAGCCGACTTTTATCAAATATTTACTGGAGAACTAGTACCCATCCTCCTTAAAGTTTTCCAAGAAGTAGAAGAGGAGGGAATACTCCCAAACTCGTTCTACAGGGCCAACATCACTCTAATACCAACATCAGGCAACGACACCACAAAAAAACAAAATTACAGACCAATATCCCTGATGAACATACATGCATGCAAAACGACTCAACAAAATATTAGTAAACCAAATTAAAAAATACATCAAAAAGATCATCCACCATGATCAAGTCAGATTTATTCCAGGGTTACAAGCATGGTACAATATTAGAAAATCCATCAACATCATCCACTACATCAACAAAAACCACATGACCTTCTCCATAGATGCTGAAAAAGCATTCAACAAAATTCAACATCCATTCATGATAAAAACTCTCAGCAAAATGAGTATAGAGGGCAAATACCTCAACATAATAAAGGTCATATATGACAAATACACAGCCAACATCATACTTAACAGCAAGAAGCTGAAAGCTTTTCTGTTAAGATCAGGAACTGGACAAGGATGCCCACTCTCCATTTTTATTCAACATAGTTCTGGAGGTCCTAGTCACGGCAAACAGACAACAAACACGAAGAAATAAAAGACATCCAGATTGGCAAGGATTAAGTTAAACTGTCCCTATTTGTAGATGACATGATATTGTACATAAAAATCCCTAAACAATCCACTCCAAAACTACTAAATCTAATATCTGAACTCAAAAAAGTTGCAGGATATAAAATTAATACACAGAAATCTGTTGCATTCCTATATGCTAATGATGAACTAGCAGAAAGAGAAATCAGGAAAACAACTCCATTCACAATTGCATCAAAAAGAATAAAATACCTAGGAATAAACCTAACCAAGGAAGTGAAAGACTTATACTCTGGAAACTACAAGACATTCATGAGAGAAATTAAAGAAAATACCAGTAAATAGAAACACATCCCATGCTCATGGATAGGACGAATTAATATTGTCAAAATGGACATCCTGCCTAAAGCAATCTACAGATTCAATGCAATCCCTATCAAAATACCAATAGCATTCTTCAACAACCTAGAGCAAATAGTTCTAAAATTCATATCGAACCATAAAACACCCTGAATAGCCAAAGCAATGCTGAGAACGAATAATGAAGTGTCAAGGGATTAAGCTCCCCGACCTCAGTTTCTACTACAAAGCCACAGTAATGAAGACAATTTGGTACTGGCACAAGAACAGACCCATAGACCAGTGGAACAGAATAGAGAGCCCAGATATAAACCCAAGCATATATGGTCAATTAATAAACGATAAAGGTGCCATGGATATACAATGGGGAAATGACAGCCTCTTCAAAAACTGGTGTTGGCAAAACTGGACAGCTACATGCAAGAGAATGAAACTGGATTATTGTCTAACCCCATACACAAAAGTAAACTCAAAACGGATCAAAGACCTGAATGTAAGTCATGAAACCATAAAACTCTTAGAAGAAAACATAGGCAAAAATCTCTTGAATATAAACATGAGCAACTTTTTCCTGAATGTATTTCCTTGGGCAAGGGAAACAAAAGCAAAAATGTACAGGTGGGACTACATCATGCTAAAAAGCTTCTGTACAGCAAAGGACACCATCAGCAGAACAAAAGGCATCCTACAATATGGGAGAATATATTTGTAAATGACATATCTGACAAGGGGTTAACATGTAAAATATATAAGGAACTCACACGCCTCAACACCCAAAAAGCAAATAACCCTATTCGAAAATGGGCAGAGGATATAAACAGACACTTCTCCAAAGAAGAAATTAACATGTCCAACAGGCACATGAAAAGATGCTCTACATTGCTACTTATCAGGGAAATACATATTAAAACCACAATGAGATATCACCTCACACCAGTTAGGATGGCCAACATGGACAAGACTAGGAAGAACAAATGCTGGCGAGAATGCGGAGAAGGGGGACCCTCCTACACTCCTCGTGGGAATGTAAACTAGTTCAACCATTGTAGAAAGCAATGTGAAGGTTCCTCAAAAAACTAAAAATAGTAATACCATTTGACCCAGGAATTCTACTGCTAGGAATTTACCCTAAGAATACAGTTTCCCAGTCTCAAAAAGACATATGCACCCATATGTTTATCGCAGCACTATTTACAATAGCCAAGAAATGGAAGCATCCTATGTGTCCATCAGTAGATGAATGGATAAAGAAGATGTGGTATATATATAAAATAGAATATTATTCAGCCATAAGAAGAAAACAAATCCTGACATTTGCAACAACAAGGATGGAGTTAGAGGGTATTATGCTCAGTGAAATTAGCCAGGCAGAGAAAGACAAGTACCAAATGATTTCACTCATCTGTGGAGTATAAAATCACAGAAAAAAACTGAAGGAACAAAACAGCAGCAGACTCACAGAACCCAAGAATGGACTAACAGTTACCAAAGGGAAAGGGACTGGGGAGGATGGGAGGGAAGGGAGCGATAAGGGGAAAAAAGGGGCATTACGATTAGCACACATAATGTAAGGGGGGGGGCACGGGGAGGGCTGTACAACACAGAGAAGACAAGTAGTGATTCTATAGCATCTTTCTACACTGATGGACAGTGACTGTAATGTGGTATGTGGTGGGGAATTGATAATGAGGGAATCTAGTAACCATAATGTTGCTCATATAATTGTATGTTAATGATACCAAAAAAATAAAATAAAATAAGCAAGACCCATCTATGTGCTGCCCACAAGAGACTCAGTTCATACCTAAATACACACCACACTGAAACTGAAGAGATGGAAAAGATATTCCATGCAAATAGAAAAATAAAAAAATAAAAGCTGGGGTACCAGTACTTAGACAAAATATATTTTAAAATAAAGACTATAAAAAGAGACAAGGACATTATATAATGATTAAAGGTTCAATTCAGGAAGAAGATATAACAATTGTAAATATCTATGCACTCAAAAGACAAGAATCTAAATACATGAAGCAAATATTAACAAATATAAAGGAAGTAACTGACAGTAATAATAATGGTAGGGGACTGTAGCACCCCACATCAGTGGGTTGTTCGTCCAGACAGAAAATTAATAAGGGAACAGTGGCATTTAAATTAATAGGGAAAGAGAACATATTAGACCAAATGGATTTAATAGCTATATACAGAACATTACATCCAGAAACTGCAGAATACTCATTCATTTTAGTGCACATGGAACATTCTTCAGGAGAGGTCACATGTTAGGTCACAAAACAAGTCTTAATAAATTTAGGAGGATTGATATCATTCCAAGCATCTTTTCTGACCACAGCAGTATGAAACAGGAAAACTTGGGGAAAAAAAACCTGTGAAGGCTAAACAGCACACTACTAAACAACCAAAGGGTCAATGAAGAAATTAAAGAGGGAATCAAAAAATACTTAGGGAATAATGAAAATAGAAACACAATGCAAAATCTTTGGGATGCAGCAAAAGGACTTTTAAGAGGGACATTTATAGCATTACAGGCCTATCTAACCCTACACCTAAAGGAATTAGAAAAAGAACAAACAAGGCTCAAGTTTAGTAGAAGGAGAAAAACAAGAAAGATTAAAGCAGAAATATATGAAAGAGAGACAAGAAAAGCAATATAAAGGATCAATGAAATTAAGAGCAGGTTCTTTGAAAATATAAACAAAATTGATAAACCTTCAGCTAAACTTATCAAGAGAAAAAGAGGACTCAAATAAAATCAGAAAAGAAAGTGGAGAACTTACAACAGACACCACAAAAATACTGACAATTATAAGAGACCACTATGAAAACTATATGCCAACAAACTGGACAACCTATAAGAAATGGATAATTTCCTAGAAATATGCAATCACCCAATACTGAACCAGGAAGATAGAGAAAATCTGAACAGATGAATTATGAGCAATGAAACTAAAATGGTAAACAAAAAAAATGCCAATCAAATAAAATTCCTGGAACAGATGGCTTCATGGGAGAATTTTACCAAACATTTAAAGAAGAGTTAATACTTACCCTTCTCAGACTATTATTCCAAAAAATCAAAGAGGAAGGAAAGCTTCTAAGTTCATTCAATGAGGACAGCATCACCCTGATACCAAAACCAGACAGACACTACAAAAAAAAAAAAAGAAAAGAAAATTACAGACCAGTATCTCTGATGAACATGAATGCAAAAATCCTCAACAAAATATTAGCAAACTGAATTAAAAAATACATTAAAAAGATCATTCACCTCAAACAAGTGAAATTTATTCCAGAGGTACAAGGACAGTTCAACATCTTCAATTAATGCAATACACCACATTAACAAAAGGATGGATAAATACCATCACCAATAGATGCAGAAAAAGCATTTAACAAAATTCAGCATCCCTTCATGATAAAAACTCTCAACAAAGTAGGTATAGAGGAAACATACATAAACATAATAAAGGGCATATATAACAAACACATAGCTAACATCATACTCAAGGAAAAAGACAAGGATGCCCACTCTCACCAGTTTTATTCAACATAATTCTAGAATTCCTAACCATAGCAAACAGGCAAGAAAAAGAAATAAAGGCATCCAAATTGTTAATGAAGAAGTAAAATTGTCACTATTTAGAGAGGACATACTATATATAGAAAACTCTAAAGACTCCACCAAAAAACTACTAAGATTAATAAATTAATTCAGTTAAGTCCCAGGACACAAAATTAATATACAGAAATCTGTTGTGTTCCTATATACAAATAATGAACTAACATAAGAGAAATTAAGAAATCAATCCTATTTACAATAGCATCAAAAAGAATAAGACACCTTGGAATAAATTTAACCAAGGAGATGAAAGACCTGTACTCTGAAAACTATAAGACATTGATGAGAGAAATTGAAAGACACAAATCAATGGAAAGCTTTCCATCCTCATGGATAGGAAGAATTAATATTGTTAAAATGACCAGCTGTTCAAAGCAATCTATAGATTCCATGCAATCCTTATCAAAATACCAATGGTATTTTTCACTGAAGTAGAGCAGATAATCCTAAAATATTTATGTAATCACAAAAACCCCCAAACAGCCCAACCAATCTTGAGAAAGAAGAACAAAGCTGAGGGCATAACACGCCATGGTTTTAAAGTATACTACAAAGCTACAGTAATCAAAAAAGCATGGTACCAGCACAAGAACAAATATGTAGACCAACAAAACATAACAGAGAGCCCAGAAATAAACCTACACTTCTATGGTCAATTAACATATGACAAAGAAGGCAGGAATATACAATGTGGAAAGACAGTCTTCAATAAATGTTGGGAAAACTGGACAGCTATGTGCAAAAGAGTGAAACTGGGTCACTGTTTTACACCACACACAAAAATGAACTCAAAATGGATTAAAGACCCAAATATAAGATCTGAAACCATTAAACTCTTAGAAGAAAACAGAGGCAGTAAACTCTTGAATGTCTACCATCAGTAACTTTTTCTGGATATGTTTCCCCAGGCAAGAGAAAGAAAAGCAAAAATAAACTTGTGGGACTACATCAAACTAAAAAGCTTCTGCGCAGCAAAAGAAACTATCAACAAAATGAAAAGGCAACCTACTCTATAGGAGAATATTTTTACAAATGATATACCTAAGGGGCTAATATCCAAAATATATAAAGAACAAAATAATCCAGTTAAAAAAATGGGCAAAGGACCTAAGAGGCATTTCTCCGAAGAAGACATACAGATGGTCCACAGACACATGAGAAGATGCTTGACCTCACTAGTCATCAGGGAAATGCAAATCCAAACCACAAAGAGATATCACCTCACACTAGTCAGAGTGGCTAATGATAACAGGACAAGAAATAACAAGCTCTGGAGAGGATGTGTGAAAAAGGGAACCCTCATGCACTGTTGGTGGGACTGTACATTGGTGCATCCACTGTGGAAAGCAGTATGGTCAGAAAACTAAAAACAGAAATACCATATGACCCAGCAATTAACACTTCTGGGAATTTACCCAAAGAAAACAATTACTAATTAAAAAAGAGATATGCACTCTTACATTTACTGCAGCATTATTTATAATAGCCAAAATATGGGAATAAACTAAATGTCCATCAATAGATGAATGAATAAAGAAGATGTGTTATATATATACAATGGAGTATTACTTGGCTATAAAAAAGAATGAAATCTTGCTATTTGCTACAACATAGAAGATATTACATTAAGTGAAATTTCAGAGAAAGAAAAATACTCTATGGTTTCACTATATGCAGAATCTAAAAAACAAATAAACGTAATTGAGATAGACTCATAAGCACAAAGAACAGAATGGAGGTTACCACAAGGGAGGGGATATGGGATGGGTGAACTAGGTGAAGGGGAAAAAAATTAGTGAGAATGTTTGATATCCTGATCTGGGTGATGGTTACATAACTATATACACACACCAAAATCCATCAAGCTGTACACTAAGATTGGCACATTTTATTGTATGTACCTCAATATAAAATAAATAAATAAAATGGAAAAGTGTTAAAGAGCAAATAAATCAATTCAACCCCTTGTACTGACTATATACTATGTACAGAATACTTCATTTGGCCCTGAGCTGTAATAATAGGAATAAAATGTTCCTGCTTTCAAAAAGCTTATAATAGGGAAAGTATCTTTTCAAACATATTTACTACAAGGAAGTCTGAATGAAGTGGTAGTGGATACGTGGGAACATAACAGAAACGACAAGTGACTCAGACTTGAGCTAGAGCAAGTCAGGCAAGACTTCATGGGGAGAAAGAGATGTTTCAGTTGGGCCTCAAAAGATTCAATGTTCATTTGACTGGAAAATTCTCTAAAAGGAACGACTGTGAATAAATGAGGGGTTGCTGTATTTTTTCTCAAAACAACTCCAAGTATGTAGAAAAACATATGTGATACTATAAAGACAAGTAACAAATTGAGATAAAAATATTAAGGAAAACAGACCGATGTTGTAGACAATTCACAAAAGAAATGGAAATAGCCAATAAACATCCAAAACTGTATTTGATCTTGCTAATAACCAAAGAAATGCAAAGTACAACTTTGCACAGAGCAGCAGGACAAAGATTTTAAAGAGAGGGATAACAATCGTTAGCAAGTGCATGAACTCATGCTCTCATGTACACTTAGGAGGAATTCAGCCTGCTCTGGCCTTTCCTTTAGAAATGCATTTCCACTGGGAAGAGCTTATCTTAAGAAAAGAATTAGATGGTAGTACAAAAATCGCATCTATAGGAATGTTACCAAAACCTTACATTTTAAGAGGAAAAAGCAGAGAAATATCTAATAATTGAGATTTGGTTAAATTATAGATATATGAAATACCACATAGCATGAAAAACTAATCACATAAAATTTGATGGTGTGAAAAAAATGACAAAATAGTTAGAAAAAGCATGCTATAAAAGTGTCAGTTGGTATGGTCCCAATTTTGATTTAAAAAATGAAGGAAGAAAAGGATCTTTGTTGCCCTGTTTCTTTCCAGATTACACCTCTAGGTCTCATCTCCAACATTTAACATTGATCTCATTCTAAGCCAATGCATTTTCCCCCTATGAGGAACTGTGGAATCAACTACTGAAATAATTTTTCATTAACTATTACATTGCTTAAGAAAATCTAAAAGGATATATACCAAGATAGTTAGTATAACTTAATTTTCTTTATTCTGTAAACTGTCTGCAATAAACATATATTACTATAAAATCAGAATACCAAACACATTATTGCAAATTGAAAAAAATGGCCTTATTTTAAATAGCAATAACACTTCCAGGAATTTAGTCTAAATAATCAGTCATAAATACACAGAAAAATGTACAAGACTGTCTTAATCTATGTCCTTCCAGAAAAAGAACATGAGGCAAAGGCTTACATGCAAACAAGTTCCTGGCGAGGGGCCCGCGAGGAGCAGGGCGGCATATTTGCGAGGTGCATAGCAAGCTTTCTACAGCATTGTAACAGGCTCGCTTGGCCTCAGGGGATGTCTTCAGGGTGTTCATATAAAAGTACTGCAACTGGAAGCAAGTTCTTGTAGGGGAAGGAAGGGAAAATAACTTCCATGCTAGTTCCGTTCCTTTCCAGAAGTCTTGTTAGTCAAAGCCAGCTCCAGAGGGTATGAAAGCCCCTAATTCTCAAGACTGCGTCACCTGGCCTCTGAAGTTCGCTGGGAAGCCGGAGCGCAGCACATCTGTCCTTGTCCGGTGGCTTGGGGCTCCTTGTGATGCTATAGGGGCGGCAGCTGCGACTGGTCTACAACCAGGGAAGTAATGTGAGCCGCTGCTAGGGTTGTTCCTGCCTGGAAGGCAAGCAGCTGAGGTGTGTGTTGTGGGGTGTGTGAAAGAGGCATGGCCACATGGACTGCGGTTGGCATAAAGCACAGGACTGTACAGTCAACCCCGTGCACCACTTGTATCTACTCATTTCCAGTATGGCCTCCACATTCATGAGAGTAAGATGCCCACACTTCTCCACAGTAAGAAATGGTAGGGGGATCTTAATGGCAAAGGCCAGGCATCCTCCTGAAGTGTTCCTCCTACCAAGACCATCTCTGGGCCTGCTGGCCCCAAATCTGTACCTGGTATTGGTGTTATGGCATGGAAACACCACAAGATATCCTCATTTTATAAAAGAAGGTATATCCCCTCATTTTACACAAGAAAGGCATACCTCTTACCCATACCTAACTTTATTATAGCACACTGCTACTGGATATAGAATCTTTTGAGGCATGTGCGTGCACACATAGAACACACACACACACACACACACACACACACACACACACAAAGGCAATGGGGGATCTATCTGTAATACTGGGCCTGTAAGGATTCTTTTAATCAAAGAATGAACTATAAAGGTTTCATAGCAGGGTTTCATGTTTTCTCTCCTCTTACTCGTTAAGGATGGGATATTGAGACAGGGACCATGGGTGTAGTCAGAGTAGGGTAAGGGCCTCTGGAAAAAAGCAAGGCAGGATATTTACAGTCAAAGCAATGTAACAGTATAAAGTCCCTATCAAAACTGTGTTCAGCATTATGCAAAGTCAAGGTCACACTAACTCTCTAGGGTAAAGATACCAGACTAGGAATATAGACATCTCCAGTGAAATCAGTTAAAGGTCAAAAGGCCAGGAGCAACTTCGCCTGGAATGTTTGAGCGTTCTGCAAGGTATCGAAGCATAACCTGTGACTTCACTGTAAACAGCCCTAGCAAACAGACAACAACCCAGCCTACCTTGAGGGTAGGACAAGTGGTACAAGTCCACACCCCTAAGCCTTTTTTTCATGTCCCCCAAAATCTTAAATTGTCTAAAAATTCCCTAGACAATGCACCATCCTGGGCTTTCTTGTCCCCTCCTGGCGTAAGCCAGGAGCTCTGTCTGTCCTCTCACTGTATCTCTCACTAAAAGTCTCCCTGGCTCTCCTACCTTGACTGTTTGCTAAGTTCATTCTTTGGCTCCACAAACAAGAACCCCAGCAATATCTTATAGAGTGGATCAGTGGAGGAAACAGTTCTTTTATGACCTAACATCTTTGCATATTTAGAAGATTCCACCACTTCTGAAGGATACCACGTGAGTAAAGAGGCATCAGTTCAAAATACTGAAGGCAGAGAGGCTTACTTTACCCTAGCAATGAAATAGCAAGCATTGGTGACCTATCTACCTATGCATTTGTCCACCCAATAATTGAAATATTCAAGATTTGTACATCATTTTGGGAAATGCCTATCTGCTACAAAATGCAATTTCTCTGTATTTTCAGAGTTCTTGACAACAGGAAAGAACTTAGTAGGGTCATGCAACTTGCCTCAGTTACTTATTTTGCATGAGACTAAGGAAGAGGGATGAAAATTTTCATGTTTGCTTCTGATAGATGAATTTTACCACCTCAAATGAACAAAACATATATTCAAGGAAGGTTAATGTTTTATGTTAATGTCATTTACAGTTTCCCATTAAGTTTTAGAGAGTTGGATTTAAAGATACATACTTATTTTTAAGCTGAGGTAAGTCTCCTCCTTGATGTTATTGATCAACTGACTCTGCTCATTTATTTATATTATTCCGTTTACTCCATGAACTTATTGCATTTACATTTAACTTACAGATCTTATTAAGAAATGAATTTCCAACACACTTTATTTTGTGTCACCGTTATTTATCAGTACTTGAAATATGTACATTGTTTTGACCAATAATATTCTACTAATAACTATAATACTCAGTTACTTAATACTTGGAGCCTTAAGGTCACAGAAGAAAATTGTTTCTAATTTAAATTTACATGCATAATTTTGTTGCAGATATGTGTGGCTGGGCCAAAAAAGTCAATAAAGGACTTTCAAATAAAAAAAAGTAAATTAGATTAGATTAAAATTCTGTTGGGGAAGGGACTGGAAATTCAAATTCAGGAAAAATAATGTAAAAATTTAGCCTTTTCAATACAACCTTTACTTTTTAAAATCTATTTTTAATTAAAAATGACATAAAATTTACTGTCTTAACCATTTTCAAATGCGCACTTCAGTAAAGCACATTTACACTCCTGTGCAACTGACTTACAGAGCTTTTCATCTTGTAGAACTGAAATTCTGACCCACGAACAATCCCCATCCCCACCTCCTTCCAGCTCTGGCAGCCACCCTTCTACTTCCTGTTCCTAGGAATCTGACTGCTTTACACAGCCCCCGGAAGTGGAATCAGACAGTAGTAATACAAGCTTTAACTTTGCATTTTTAAAAATGGATGATAGGCATCAAATTGCTATGGTATGTAGATTTCACTGGATATATTTAATGTTTTGTTTTAAAATGTTAATATATCAGAAACCAAACCTTTTGCTAATATCTAAACTTATGAATTAAGGCTCTGAATATCAATTCAGAAGGTGTAAGATGATACATAATTTTCCAAATTTCATTTAGGGCGTATGTAAATAGAAAAGCCCAGTGATCCCAAGTCAGGCTCTTTTATACATAAGAGATGCCATAATTTGCATGTAGTCACACATCTAGTTGCCTGTAGTGCATCAGAAGGAATTGAAGACTCCTGACACCTAAGAGCTCCTTCTAGTCACGGCTTCGGTTGTCCATGACTTTATACATTTATTTCAATTTTAAACACACTATTCACATATACTCTTATGTGTGAATACTGTTAGACAGTCAAGAATTCTTTGTAATAAAAAATCTCTATCTTTATGGCCTAAGTTAGATTTTTACACAATGAACTTACATAGACAAATCTGTACTTGGTAGTATAGTTAGTATTTTAAGCCAGATGGAGTCAATCAAACTATACATAATTAGGACACTAAAAGGGCCTTTAGAGGTAGGAGAGGACCCACAGGTCATCTACTCAGAAAATACAGAAAAACAAACTAAGGCACAATGAAGTAACTTGCTCCCAAACATCCTTTAGGAAATTCTCGACTATATTTGAAATGTAGAGACATGAATTATGTGACTATCCATAAATATTTCTTAATCTTTTAAGAGAGATCCTTTAAGAAATTTCCAAATAAATTAATGAAATGTAATAATTTAAAACTCAAGTGCTGTTATTTCAACAAGATCTTAGACTGTATGTTCATTTGTTCATTGGAAGAAAAATCAAATTTTCATTTCTTATATTTTATTTATATTAGAGCACTTCAATATTAATTCAAATATCTATCCATTAAATGCAAAAATGTTAATGAAATATTAAAAATGAAATTTAAATGAAAGCAAGGGAATATCACATTAAGGTTCCCATGGCAACCCTCCCTACACTTTTCAGTTACCAAATTGTAATATGGTCATTTATTACAGGCTCATATAAAATATAATTTTGCAAATATTTAAAGATTAGGTTAATTCATGTCAATTAATACTTCCTATCCAATGTAACACATCAGGCTAAGCATACTCTAAATATTAACCCATATTCTTATTTAGACATATCTACCTAAAACAGATACAAACTTCCTATATTTTGAATGATTTGTTATTATTCACATGAATCTAGCATTTTTCAGTTTCCATGATGGATGAAATCTGAACTTCATGTTACTTAAATACTAAAAAAGGTATGGTCAAATGTCTCTGTCTTTAGTTTATCAGGAGTTTGAAATTACAGATTAAAAATTTTGCCAGACTAGGAAAAATGTAAATTCATTATTTCACACAAGTTGAAAGTCCAGGAATTCAATCATGCAGGAGATCGAACAGCACTGCTGAAGCCCTACTTGTATCATTGGTTCTTCTTTTTCCTGCACCTTTCAGCAGTGCACATTAATATACTGGCAACTCAAAAACATCCTGTACCCCAACACTACCTCTTTATTTATCTAAAGGAAAGAAATAGACAATTACAGAGCTATATGCACAAGGTTTTAGAAAAAAATATAAACAATCTAAATGTCCAGCGGTAGGGGTGAGTCAAGCAAACGATGGCGTACAGAGCTTTGAAAATGATGAGATCAATATATATTGATGTGGAGAGGTGTCAACAGCACCTTGTAAGGTAAACAAAGGAAAAAAGTGTGTACAGTAAGGAAAAACCTAACATGGCAAAACAGAGAGCCAAAACAGTCTCAAATACAATGTCTCAAAGACATGTATAGAGAATAGGCAAGAGAGCTCTAGATAGTGGGGTATGACTGACTTATCTTGATTTTATCTTTCTGAAATTTTTCAAATGAATATAATTAGAAAATAAAGTATAAGATGTAAATAAAGTACTGCCTGTTTTTATGGGTGTTAAGATATTGATATTCTCCTCCACT